>JANHFR010001516.1:43043-56677 GCA_032468015.1 Mimophis mahfalensis | reverse complement strand
GCCTGGAGGAACATTGTGCATGGGGTCGCGATGGGTCGGACACGACTTCGCAACTAACAACAACAACAACAACAAGATGACCAGGGAAGGGTTAATTCTAATCAAGAGGGGAAAGAAAGGGTGGGAAAAGCTTCTAAGAGAAGACGGGGGAGAGACGAGAAATCAGGTCGAGATGGTTCCGTGGGGTTAGAAGGGTTTGTGCTCTAGCGCAGGGGTCTCAAGCTTGGGAACCTTAAAACTTGTGGACTTCAAATCCCAGAATTCCTCAGGCAGCAAGCTTGCCAGCTCTGCTGGCTAGGAATTTTGGGAGTTGAAGTCCACAAGTTCCCGAGGTTGGAGACCCCTGCTCTAGGTAAAGGGTCTGGTATGTTGATGAGGCGGGGAGACCGGGAACACGCGTATGTGCGGGTGGCGCCCCGCTCTCCTTCCTTCTCACCCACCCATTTCTTCTTGTAATGACGATGCCGGCAGGGCCCCGAGGCAAAAAACGGCGAGGCTTTCCGCAGATACTGCAGGAGTAACCATCTCCCGTTCGCCTGGCGTGCAACCGCCATGCTGGACGGCGGCATCCAGGGGCGGTCCAGCAACAACTCCTCCTCCAAGAGCCACACCGTTTTAAGCCCCCCTAGCTGATGTCGACGCGCAAAATCGTTCCGTTGCACGTAGGAAATAACAGAAACGAGCAGCTTGACATTTGGAATGACAAGTGTCGAGTGTTTTTGATGTATTATGTTATTTATTGGCAGCACCTCGGCAGAGAAGCCCAGAAAATTACACATCCGCTGCCTCCTACGTAGCTTCGTTTGGGGCAAGGAGTTACGTTTGATTCGGGTCGGTGAATGGCTGCTTAGAACTCGGTGAGATAAAAAGACAAAACGCGCTTCTTTTCCAGAACCTTTCTCAAATGTCAGGTTCTTAGCAATTGTGTATTTAAAAGTGAAATGGACAAATTAGTTTCAACGCAGAAATGGAATCTTGGCCATAAGACCATCTGTATTTAGTTGCAAATTACTTAGGTCGACCAAGATTTCAGTGGGTCTTTAAGGTGTTTTCTGCCCTTGCAATTTCTGCAGGTTGACAAAGAGATACTATATACACGCAGATACCAAATAACAGGAAACGGAAGTGCAGGGTCCACTTCCCCATCGCCTCCTCTGTATCTGATTTTGAGCAGGAATTGATCAGCCCACTTGGCTCCACAGACTGACACCAAAGAGACTATATGCAGGTAGACTTTTTTCCCCTTACTAAGATTTCCTCCCATTTGTGCCCAGCTGTGGAAGTTATATTTTGCCTTATTTGACAACATGCTCCACCCACACCTTGTGAGCATCAGTAACTGAGGAATACCAGATACTAAGAGGGTGCTCTATTTAGCAAACACTTTCTTGCCTCTTGTCTTTGGGATAGACTTTCAACTACCAAAATGATTGTAAAGGCTTTCCCTTTTCTTAGGCATCCTGACCTCATGGTGTGAGTTGCTTTTCTAGCAGCAGTTTGCCCTTATTTTCTCTGCATTTTCTTAAGATTCTTAAAATCTTAAAAATTCAGGAAATCTTTCTCTCTCTCCACACATACACACCGTTAAAATTCTGTGACTTAAAATCTGCATATGCCATAATTTTAAACGACGATGTGTAGTTATCACAACTGTTTTTTTATTTTTTACAGTAATTGTTTAATGTGGAAATGTACAGAAAGTGTTAACACTGCGAATCGTCCACAGAATACAGAAGTACTATGATGCAGTAACAAAAAAAAGATCAATCTGTCACAGAAGCAGGTCACATCTGTGAAGCTTTCATTGGATTTGAAGAAGTTGACTTGATTGAATAAACATTTATTTCAGTTTGGAGAAAAGTTTGTGAGCTACCTGTAAACCAAGAAATTAACAAATAAAAAAAGAATTTAAGCAAAAAATACATTCTACTTCTTGCACAATATATTCTTACAGTTTACTTACAGAAGTTTATTTTATCTACAAACTGCTGATATATAACTTTTCTAAACGGTAAGGGACAACAAAGTTTGAGAATTATAACTTTATTTGATTCACATAATTATTATTTTACACAACTTTGTATAAAAGTCATGCTAAAATCAACTTACACAATGGTCTCTAGCTTCCAGGAATTCAAAGAGCTCCTCTGTACACTCTTCCAGGGTTTGAGTTCTGGAGGCTACTCGAGAATTACACTGCTCTAAACGTTCCAGAGCTTTTGCACATTCTTCTATTTTTGCACACTCCTCCCTAACCATTGTTAAAGGATCCTAGAAGAAAAAGCATCATATACATAATTAATGCTCTTCTAAAGACATTACCAAATGTGTGAGTCAAACTTACTCTTAAAGCTAGCATACAAAGGTCTTATCAGGACAGTTGATAATCATAAGAAACTTAAAACTCTGGATTATAAACTGCAGCCATTCAGGGGAGCATCATTCTTCCTCATCGACTGTAACATCCAGGACATTTTGAATTATTATTTTTTAAATGGAGAATTTTGGTCCTTCCCCTACTAGCCATGTTTGGCAACTACTTTTCTGCCTTGTACTCATGATGTTGGTGGTATCTTGCTGAAACCCACACTAGCAGTTTAAAGTCAACCTTAGTAGTTTAATTAAAGTAATTCTTTCTTTCCTAAGCAGCCAATAAACCAGTTTTATCACTGACTGTTTTGTCACAGGAACTGTGAGATGAATCCTAGTTACAATCAACTTAAAGCTTATTGGGCACTCTAGCTGGTGCTGTCCCATCCCTAGTGGGCACTGTCCTTGAGGGCCATTCTATTTTGGTGCAGTGGGAGTGTATGGCTCTTTTGAAACGAGCTCTTCCCATTGGTCTCTGAGCTGTTCCCCTTGTTTATAGAGAGAAATCAGCAGCTGGGGTAGAAGCTGCATGGTAAAGCAGAACGAGGTCAGTTTCATGACATAGTCCCTCTACTGCATCTGTCAGTTCTGTTTGGGCTGCTTTTGACTACAGATTTGGTGCACTTCTGCTCTATGTCCCATAGAAGAATATGCTATCACAGCCACCTGTTGTAATCCTGACAGGTAATCTCAGGATGAAAGATATGTAAATAAAACAAATTCTGATGAATTCTTAAACCCACAAATCAGGCTGGCTGTCAAAAATATTGCCAATTACAGCTGTGTTATAAAGACAGGTGAATGGATATCCTGTTGACAGCATTGTTCAGGTGGCTTGAAGATAGACTTTTTGCAGAGGAAATTGGGACACTATTCAACTACACCCAGAGCAAAGGCAACTGATATTTCTGGTGGTAATAGGGAAGAACAAAATCTGTATTGGTTGGTGTTCTGCTAGCTCTCAAACAGAAGAAGAGCAGTTTAACTGAGCCAGGAACAGTTTTAAGGCTTGGAAGCAAAGTCCATATTTACTCGTACTATAGGAATCCTAACACTCAAAAGAATGATATATTAAAACAAGGTTGGGATATTCTAAATACAACAGTTCAGAATAATTTATTAATCAAAAATCAGATGCAAAGATGGAATACTAAGACATTCACTATATAACCACTAAATAGACACAGCATTTATCAAAACTGTTCTGCCCAATTTCTATATTATTTTTTTGTTCCTGAATTATTGGTTTTAGTAAAAAGAACATATGCTATTGAGCAAACAAATACATCAGATAGAAACAGCATAGAAAAGATGCACAAGGTTCTGCTAATATTCAAAATCAGACATTTCATAGCAGTATCACAAACTGTTACCTACTGTGATCAAGAAAAATAATTAATTTGTTGAAATTTAATCTACTTGTGAACCCAGTAATCATTCTTAACACTATATACATTTCTACCATTTTTAAAATTTTCATCCAGATAGAATACTTTTAGAACAGTATTGTTGATGTAAATGTTATGAATGACTTCTCTTGCTCAATTATCCATAAAGTAACGTACCACAAGTTCCTCTTCCTCCTCCTCCTCCTGTACAGGGAAAAAAGAATCATAATATACTCATTAATGTTCTCATATCTATGTAATATGAAATACGTTGAATTAGGAAAAAAAATCAAAGAGTAATTCCAATTGTAGATAGTGCTTGACTTACAGCCATTTATTTAGTGACAGTTCAGACACTGAAAAAAGTGACTTAAGTTATGACCATGTTTCACACTTAATGGTCAGTTGTTCAGAATTTGGACACTTGGAAACTGGTATTTATTTTTGATAGTTGCATTGTCCCAGGATTATAAGATCACCTCCTGCAACCTTATGGCAAGCAAATTCAATGGGGGAAGCCAGATTCATTTAATTGAGTTACTAACTTAACAACTGCAATGATTCACTTAACAACTGTGGCAAGAAAGGTCATAAAATGAGGTAAAACTCACTTAACAACTGTTGCTTAGCAATAGAAATTTTGGGCTCACTTGTATGGTAGTCGTAAGTCGAGGATTACTTGTACTTAATTTTTTTTATGTAGCCTCTTTCATATGGCATCCTCTCAACATTTATTATTTTATTTTGTAGACTAATAAAGCACAGAAATGTATATAGCATAGAAGACAAGGAAAAACACAAAAATAATTAAAAAGAAAATGGCAGAGAAGAACTGGAAACTACGTTACAAATAGAACTCCAAAACCTTTCAACACTGATGAAAAGACTTCTTTGTCCCTTTATCAAAAATGTATGACAAAAACAGGTATCAATAATTCACTGCTAAAAAAAAGAGAGTTGTATAATTCTCCTTCCAATGCTTTATAGTTCTTTCTGCCAGTCATCAGGGCTGAAATATTGAAATATTTAAATAATATTTAATATTTAAAGCAATATTTAAAAAAAAACATTTAAGCCAATCAGTTCTGGAGTGGAATACAGTAAAGATTACTGTACTAGCCATGGAAGATTATTTCAGCTCATCATAAATAAATATCAATAGTTAGAACTCTACAAAAGGATGATCATAAAAGGTATGCATACCAGTGTCATATGCAATGAGGTTTTTTTAAACATATTTTTACAAGTAAGAGAAGAAAAAAATAGCTCAATTCATGGGTAATAAAGAACGGAAGAGAGTGTTATAAGCAAAAAAACAGAAGCCCCAGAGATATTCAAATGATACGCAAAGACGTATTATTTAAAGTATTTATATAATGACCAATATTTTACACCTTAAAAAGAATACGGAAGTGCAACGCGGGATATTTTTCAATCAACACAAGCATTGTGATGGGAGTTGTAGTCTTCCGGATCTGCAAGGCAACCAGATGGCGAAATTTGCAGCAATAAAAAAAAAATCGGTCGCTAACGACGGTCAGTTTTTCGAAATTCACACAAAGCACGTTAACAGAGTATATAAATTGGTCAGTGATTATTATTTTCCCGCAAGTCTGGCACTCGGTCTATATAAATAGTACAAGGGCCTTCATACACATCTAAACTAAGGTCCGTTGTGTTCAAGTGTAACTCGCCACGGGCAAATGGATACACGGCACTAGTGCTAGGTACTGAATGAAATGCTTTCCGACTCGGGAAATGAAAAGCACAGATCAAGGAAACCACCAGACCCCCCAAAATGAAAAAATGCGGGGGCTGGGGAACGAAGATGATGTAATTTTAAGATGTTAGAATAAGCCCATTTCCCATGTCTCAGTGTAGCGCGACTCACCTCGGGGTCGTCGCGGCGGCCCTCAATTGCCTTTTCGTCCTCCCTACCCATTTCAGCCAGTCTTCCTACAACCCCGATTTAGCTACCGCAGAAGGACGCGCGAGGGTCATCCGCATGTCAGCGGAAATCCCGCCTATTCCCCCGCCACCTTCCGATGGGAGGTTCTTCATTCCAGCCGACCTTCTTAAGGTGGCTCCTTTTTCTTCCGACCATCGTGTTCCCGTCGCAGCGGGCGAGCCATGTCGGGAGTACTAGTTCCACCACATGACACTACGGGGCGCTCGACCCTAGTCAGAATGGCAACATCACTGCACGTCCGCCTAACAATGAGTGACCTCCCAAGATGGCGTCATTGCGACGGCGGCTGGTTTCTGTGTTTGGTTTTTAAACACAGTAGACCCGCCGCCTGAAGAATATGGAGATCAAATCTGGGGAAGAAGTCGGCAGGGAGAATCCACTCCGCCTGTTTGAGCTAAGTGGGGCGGTAGTCAGCTCCATCATGGGACAAGTTGAAAAAGAAGTTTGGGGTAAGATAGAGGAGGGACTCAGCCGTATCTCTCTCCTCTTTGTGACCCACAGCCAAACAGATCTCTGCTATGAAATGGAGAATCTCTTGCCCAGTTGAAGGGGATCGGTAAAGGTGTTGAGATGCCCTTAAAAAGTTTCGTAAGCATGCACAATAATAATAGGCAATATACAGAGATGCTCCAACCACAATTGGGCAGGAAAATCCTGTAGAAATTAATGCTTTAGAGATTTTTGTAATTCTGCAGTCCTTCAAATATAGTACAATAAAGGAATAGATCCTGCTGGATAAGATGGAGAAGGATTCCAGTGTAAATTAGCAGGCAAACAGTGACAATATAAATGTCAATTGTCATTACTGGTACATTGTCCCATAGGGTGGAAATCCATACCCACTGAATTAGGTAGAATTTGGTTAGACTGGAAATCTAAAGCCATATTTAGGCAGGAGTTAATAGTAGTGAGATAATTTTCAGATTCAGAGCTAGCATCATGAGACAAAATGCATTGGATAAATCTTTCCCTTAAACCTTTTTCCTTGTTAAAAACAATATAAGAAGGAATGGAAACAATTAGATGCTTATTTAAAAGAAATATATTGTTGTCTAAATGATTCAGAGTAATAGAGAATGATGTAAGTAAAGATAAAATTATAATTTACTAGTATAATAGTTATATTCTAAGATTTACATTCACATGATAGAAGACACAGGTCCTGAAACTTTCTACAATGAATATGGTTTGGTGGTTGTCTACAATGTATGTGTGAGTGTGTCTGTGTGTGTAAACTGGAGTAGAAGCAGAGTACCTGCTCTTTGGAGTTTCAGTTCTGGACTACAAGCATTATCTAAATAATTCATTTAAACCATTTTCTTTGTCACTCAAATATATATTTTATATTGGTTTCTCCCAAAGAACTTCCAGGTCCTATACTCCAGGGTATCTTGCCTCTGCTGAACATATATTATCTGGGAAGAATTGAAGAGACTGCTGTGAAAAAAGGTCAGTTACAATGATTTTGTATGGGGAGGAAGGTAATAAGGAAGGACAAATGGTAACTAATAAAATAATTTTTATCCTGAGAAATATACTTTCCACTTTCATGCACAGCAGAACTGTTTTATTGATTAGCAGACATTTGTACTTATTTCTCCATTTCCCCAACGTATCCAAAGTTGGATAAATATATTTCTGGTTCTTAATAAGGTGGAACTGCATATCAGCCAGGCGCTTACTAGACCAGGGTGAGATGCTCACTTTTTGTAAAACTTACATTATGTGCAAAATTATTTCATCAGAATCTTTGAGCACAAGCAGTACTTTAGAATCAGAATGGTATAGTGAGTAGTTGCTTTCCTATAATCAGAACCATATTCAAATATTTGGCTTCAAGGCCTCCATTGGCTAGTCATGAAAGTCTTATATTTACCCCATGTAAGGGTTTACTCTGAGCTCATTTCATATGTTACAAATATATTTTATTACAAATTAGATTAGCTATGATTGCTGGAAACTGTTCTAGCTTGCTTTCATCAATCATTGTCAAGGATATTAGATCTTTCTATGGGGATGAGAATCTGGAATGTGCATATATTTCAGAATTCAGTTCTGAATATCTCTGGCTAGGCAATGTGTATATGCCTTCAGAATATTATTGACTTCTGTGATTGCCTGGACAAGTTCATGCAGTTTTCATAACAAAATTTTCAAAAATTGTTTGACATTGCTTTCTTCCTAGGGCCAAGGGAAAGCCTGCCAGCTTTGTACCTAAAGCAGGGCTTGAACTCTTAGCCTCATGATTTCTAGGCTAGTGCTGCTTTAAGTAAGTTATTAAGCTAAAACATATGAAAGGCATCAGTTTGCCTATCCTTTTCTTAACTCTGTTTTTGGTGGGATAATAAAAATAAGAGTTCAACATATCTGAATGGCAGCCAGTTAAAGAAGCATGTGATACTACAATATTAAATATCAAACAATATAATAAAATAAAGCAATGTATGCAAATTTGCAGCTTAAATGTTGAAGCAATATTTTAACACATTTTTGTGACTTCCTGCTTTGAGATAGGTGCTTTTAACATCTATGGATTTTTAAAAGGGGTGTGTGTGTGTGTGTGTGTGTGTGTGTGTATGTGAGCGCATGCATACATAAATAGTGTTACAATTTTATACATGTCTGAACTGTTAAGAAGTAAAAACCCTTTGAGATCAATGGGATTTACTCTAAGATAAGAATATATAGGTGCAATCTTCGTTTGTTTTAAAACACTATCGGTAGCTGCACAATTGTAAAACTAATGACAGTTATTAACCTGTTAACTAATAACAGTAACTTAGTTACTTTAAACTTGCTATATATTTCTGTAGGACTCTCAACTGAACCAATATGGTGCAAGCTATGGTTTGACATCATGAAAACAAGACCTTCTAGATTAGAGGTGGGTTAAAGATATACATTGCAAAATTGATATAGCAAATGGATTATGCTCTTACCTTCCTGGTTAACTTCATAGAATCTTTTGCACAGGGGTCCTCCATGGCTTTTGTTAAATTTTTCACTTCAGTCCTTCTGTGCTTTTCAGATATTTGCTATGCTTTAAATTCCTCTTCTGTATATTATCACAGAAATAGTAATTTCCAAATATTTATTGTTCGATGGCTGTCCCACTAACCAGACAATAGCAGAAAAAGAAGTATTTTGTTTTGCAATTGCAAAACAATAAACAAATATCAAATATGGTGCCTAACCAACAAACAGCGAAGGACAAAGTTACCAAAACTCTCATGCTAAAAAATATGCAAATATAACTGCATCAAGGTTTCTATGGTGAAATCAGGCTATCTTCAGAAGTAACATTTTTACTATTGACCTTTAGGTTTCAAGGCTCCCCATAACTGTCATGAACTCAGGTTTTTTTTATTTAGAATTAGCCTAATGCCATCTTTAAATTTGCTAACAATATATATACTGCTATCATCCAGAGCCTTAGATTCAGTCCTGAGACCTCAGATAGCAGCGTATAAATTAATCAAGTTTCTTCCTCAAAGAGACAAATTCCGCAGTGGAATGCAGCTGATCTTTGATGAAAGTCAGAGGCTAAGAAAAAATAGTAAAAACAAACCCCAAGAGCTTGTCCTAAACTATAATCACCATAATTGCAACAAGGAATCAATTATGTCTATGGCAGGCAAAATGTTTTTGGACATGAAATGTTAATGCTAGTTAGAGGCAAAAAAAGGGAGCAAGAGCCAAATCAGTATGTCTGAACTAAATTGTAAGCTAAGTGTATATACTGTCTTTCACAGCGGGTTTTCCTCCACCTTTTCCAATCCTATTCACATTTGGATTTAACAACCTTTTTCTTACACATCCTGTTAGACTCTCCCTCTGTCAGATATTCTGGGCCACATTCCCAAATATGATAGATGCCTTCCCAATTCTGCATCTGGCTAAAAGATGACTTTGAAACTTCCTTCCACCTAGTCTTTAAACACAGGGTCTGTTTTCCCAGTTAACTGCTCTGGCCCCAACATTCCACAGGGTTTCCTTCAGTTGGTTATTGTTCTCCAGGCATCATATGACCTCATACCTACTCTGTATATTTATTCATACCTCCATACATATAATCTATAGGGCGTCCCATTTATTTGTTCTCAAGGAATGATGATTCCACATCTACTTTATTCATTCATTCATTTATGCAATATATAAGGCTGTCCATCTCCTAAAGGTGATTCTGAACACACCCTTTTATGCAAGGATTAAAAACAATTGCTACCATTTAACAACAAAGTAAACTCCTGAGGCAAAAATCACAACCCAACAAGGCAGAGCCCACCTAGCTATATGGCTCAAACGTTAAAGTTAGGTCTTTAATGCTATATGTAATGAGGGGAAAAGGCACCCCTGGGACCAGTCCAGTTCCTTCCCTGAGGTTCTTCAGTTCTGAGGTATACCCTGCCTGTGGGCGAGCAGCAACTGAAAAATTAGGTCTCTTTGCTGCCACCTCCTCTTTTCTATAAATCTGTTTCTTTCTTCCACACCAACTCTCTAGGGAACCAGGAGAGGATTGTAAGGCAAATGCAGAGCCCATCCTGGGTCTGGCTAAATATTGAAGGGGAAAGCAACAAAAACCATTGCTCAGCCAAGCTGAGGTGGGTAATAGAAGGCAACTGATCAATCCCAGGATTTAACTCGAATTTATGAGAGCCAGTTTGGTGTAGGGGTGCTTAGAAACCAGGAGACCGTGTGTTCTAGGCCTGCTTCAGGCAAGGAAACCAACTGCTGATTCTGGGCCAGTTGCTGTCTTTCAGCCCAACCCGCTTCACAGTTGTTGAGAAAATAGGCAGGAGTGGTAGGCAGCTTCACTGCCTGCAGTTATACCAGGAGTCCTTGATGTACGGCCAATATTAAGCCCAAGATTCATGTCACTGAGCGAGGAAATGGTTAAGGGAATTTTGCCCTACGACTTTTCTTGCCACAGTTGTTAAGTGAATCACTGCAGTTGTTAAATGAGTAAAACACAGTCATTAAGTGAATCTGGTTTTCCCACTGACTTTTTGCTTGTCAGAAGGTCACTAAAGGGGATCATAAGACCTCAGGACACTGCAACGGTCATAAATATGAACCAGTTGTCAAGCATCCGAATGTAAATCACATAACCATGGGGGTGCTGCCACGGCCATAAGTCTGAAAAATGGTCAGAAATCACTTTTTTCAGTAACTTTGAACGGTCATTAAATGAATTGTTGTAAGTTGAGAACACACACACACACACACACACACACACACACATGCGCAAATAACTAAATAGAGAAGAAGGAAGAAAATACACATATCATAACAATAAATTTCAGTCTTGCCTGACTCTCATCCAAGACTCAGCCAGTTAACTCCCTCACAAAAGGCACCAAATTCTTCCCACCCCAAACTTGACAGTTCCTCCTTCTTTTCCTCTATTGGTTGTCACAGGTCAGGTGACTTGGCTTATAGACTGTTGCTCTGCCCTGCAAATGCCTTATGAAAAATGAACAGGCCGAAACCATTCCAAAATTCTTGTGCACTCTATAAAGTTACAATAGACTGCTAGGCAAAATAATCTGAACCAATTTAAATAAAAAATGTACTTTCTCCCCCCAATAATGTTTAGCAACATCTGCAAGATTATCTACAGTCAGCTGCCCCTTGAGAATTTGCAATTATCTGCAGCAGTTAAAATCAATTTTTAAAAATAAAGATGAGCAGAACAATATTCGGATAAAATCAGCATGGAATCCTGGGTTCTTCATAGCATTTTAAAATCGCCAAAGAAGAAACTGGGTACACTTCTTCTGCAAGGGCATTTCAGAAGGATGGGATCACCAACCTGACTAGCCAACATGTCACAATATAGTAGCGGACTCCTGAGCACAGGATCTACTGCTGATTTAGTCAGTTGATGTAATCCTAAGTAAACCTTTAAATTCTAAAATTTCAATTTTAAAAATTAATCAATTGTTCAAGCATGAACGCAAAAGTACACCTCTGAAACAATTTTGAAGTACTTTTTCTAGAGTTTACTAAGATATCATCAGCTTGCATTTATTTCCATATGATTACAGAATATCAAGTGTTGGAGAAAGAAATTCCTTGAAACTTTCTTCTCAAACGTGCTGCGTGGGATCTTGGATGTGTCGTCGCATCAACGCTTGAGTGATCCTTACTTTTTGCCCCTGTTGTATACTTCACAGCACATATCTGAGCTTACTATTTACAATATGCTTGAGGGTATCTCAGAACTGATGGCTGAACACAATCGGTGTGTCCTTGAAAACTTGGCTGTTTCACTTAGAACTCTGACCTTTCGTCACCTCCGTTCCTCCAATCTGTCTACTAGACATCAGTTGAGTTTATTCCTTCATCGCCTAATTCATCATGGGGCAGTGAACTACCTATCTATGTACTCATGGCCTGATCCTGACCCAGCACTTCTAGCTCTCATTTTGAAAATGAGTGCTGGGATTTGGAATCCTGGTAGGACATTAATGAATGCAGAATTTTGCCATCTGTGCAGAGAGAAATTGAGTGTACAGAATCAAAAGCTGGATCAGGAATGTAGGCCTCCTTTGGGTACAGACCAACTATTTCCTACAGCAGCATCTGGCCAATTTAGTGATAATGAGCTGAGGAATATGAAAATCTTGCCCAGTGTGTCTCAAGAATTTTCTCTGGGCTTTGAAGATGCTGGAGAGCTATTCAGAACCAGAAATAAAAGCTTTAGTGAACCACCAGACTGCCAATTGGGTAACAGTTCCTACAAAAGTCATAGGCCGCACAGTGCTAGCTCAAAAGATTGTAATGCTGAAGTAGCATCTGTTAGCTTTTCCCCAGCAAATCCGTCTCAAGGCAATCTTGCTTTGGGAAAATCTCCAAAGAGGCGCAAAGCTGTAATAACAAAGAAGCACAGCATCCATAAAAAAACTAGCAATATCACCACTGAGATGGAAGACCTGTATGACTTTGTCTTCACAATTGCAAAGGAGGAGGAGGAGATGGCATTCTATCACAAAATAAGGAATGTTGACAAGGAAGAACATTGCGATAATGAATCCTCTCTCCCAGCAGAGGCTTCCAGTGTTTCCTTGGGGGGAACTCGAACTATTGGGTTCACTTCTCTGAAGGCAATTAGCCATTTTCGAAGTGTATCCACATTGGAAATATTCTCTGTCCCACTGACCAAGAACACCTGCCAGATGCTTGGGAACCTGTTGAGCTCTTGGGTAGCTTTAGAAAAACTTATTCTTACTTTGAATGGTAAGTAATAAGCCAAATCTTTGTCTGTAAATGTTAATCCTTTGTGTAGAAGCTTCACAGACAGAAGTGGATAAACGGTAGCTGCTTGGACTCATTAGAGGTCTATTGCTGTCCATTCTGATCAGTCAAAAGGATGTAATTTTTAATATTTGACATCTGGACAGCCACAACTTCTTTATATGTGTTTTGCAATATTCAAATATATTATGAAAAACATTTGCTTTTAGAAAAGGAAGCACTGCATGAGAAAATAGAAATATTCCTACTGAACAGGCCAAAAGCTTCCTTAAGTGTTTTTTTTAATAGTGGCAAACAAGATAATTGTGAGATACTTGATGGCAGGTTTGGGAAGACATGGGTAGTCCTCAACTTATGACAACAATTTAGCCATAAATTGCTGTTGCTAAGTGAGACAGTGATTAAGTGAATTTTGCCCCATTTTATGACCTTTCTTGCCCCAGTGATGGCTGCATTTATTAAGTTAATAACCTGGTCGTTATTAATTTATATGAAACCTATATGCTGGTCAAGAAACAACAGTGAGAACTGGACACAGAATCACTGATTGGTTCAGAATCGAGAAAGGAGTTAGGCAAGGATGTATACTGCCACCTTGCCTATTTAACTTATATGCAGAGCACATCATGAGAAAGGCAGGGCTAGATGAA
>JANHFR010001516.1:5067-19028 GCA_032468015.1 Mimophis mahfalensis | reverse complement strand
GGAAAGATTGAAAATGTGCAACAAGGATCAATGAAACTAGATAATAAAACCCAAAAAACAAGGGAGACAACTGTGAGCTTAGAGGATGAGATAGAACAGACAATTCAACAATTAGAACAAGGGGAAAAGAAGGAGGAAATAATAAAGTTGGGTGAAATAAAGTTGGGAGAATATATACTAAGAGGTAGAAAAATGGAATTGAATAAATCTAAATTTCTGGGGAAAAGACAAAGGATTTGGCAGACTTATGGGTCAACTGGCCGCAAAAAATATTGGGGATGGAAATAAGGGTTGGGTTGAATATGAAAGATGTAGATAAGGATCTGAGAAAGGAGTATGGGAGGCAAGCCAAAAAGAGAAGATGATGAATAGGAGGGATTTTTATTAAAAAAAAAAAAAAAGATTGACAGTACTAAAAATAGAATAGATAAAAAAATTTAGAAATAGGGGGGATATTGTTATACATATTTTTACTTAACGTATTTAAAGTGAATATTAGAGGTTAGATCAGAGTCTGAAAAAGGATGCTATTAGGTGTGCTCAAAAATAATGCTATTACTATTAGAAGCAACTAGTGAATAACTGAAAAATGTACAATTATGTGCTGATATAGTTATGTATAATAACATTAGATCACACAAGTCTGATTAATGTAGGAATTCTCATTGCATCAATATTCTTTTGTATCAAAATGAATGACAGACACCACCCTGTCCATGAAATGATATTGATGTATGCTTAAAAATAAAAAACTTTACCACCACCACCACCACCACCCCCCAAAAAAGAAGAGGACGAAGGTTGCCAATGGGCCCAGTTTCATTATAGTGGGACAAAACACTGAAGGAGGCTTGGATGATCAGATCGGTCTTGCATTGGAATAGTTATTTTGTAAAGCTTTGATTTGAGGATTTGAGGATCGGTTTGGATTTTGCTTATACAGATCTGCCACAACTTGCCAATCTACTAGTCACTTCAGTTAGTTAAGTTATATGCAGAATTAAGAAATAGCTGACTGGTAGGAACAGAAATTGGAATTGGAATTGGAATTAAAACTGCTGGAAGGAACACCAACAATATCAGAGGAGCTGATGATAACTACTCTGGCAGCTGGAAATGGAAAAGACTTAAGGAAACTTATGGTGAATATAGAAAAGTAAAAAAAAAATCAATATTAAAATAAACCACACCACCACCTCCTAGTCCTACTAGGCAGTGTGAATCCAATGCAAATAGAAGGAGTAGTAAACAAATGTTATCTTCCTATGTTTAAAAGTTCTCAGCGACGGTGATTTCAATCAAAAAATAAAGAAACATCTGCTACTTGGGAGAAGGACTATGGCAGGTTGAGGAAAAACAGGGTTTTACCAGTTGTAGCTAAGAAAATCCTTTCCCTTATTGCTGATTTTTACGGTTTTTAAAAAAAACATGGCTATTCCAAAGAACTCATTACCTCATCACATATGACCAACCCAACACTCCCTTTCTTGAGAGCTTCTGCGTGGAGACGGAAAGTTTCATAGGAAATTATCAGGATGGGGGATGGGATTCTACGGCCTCGTTGGTTCATGAATCCAACTGTGAGGAAAATAATAAAAATGGCAAAGGAACAAAGATTTAAAAATGTATTTAAAGGCAGGGATAATTTAATAAATACAAAGGGAAGCAACTGAAAGGAATCTTGCATCCAGGCATTAGAATTTCTTAAAATGAGTAATTTATCCTGTAAAGGTAACAGGCTTTTACACTTTCCATCCCTGCTCTCCAATAAATCTACTTTCTGATATTCCCCGACTTCTGTATTGCTTTGGATCTGAAAAGTACTGTGTAGCATTCAGTTATTCAAAGTAACTTAACAGTCTTTTGCTAAGTCAGGGCAGACCTCTAGCCTAGCAACCTTTATTTAATTCACCACATACTACATCTCTGCCTCTTCGTATTTTGGGTTAAAATCAGATTTTGCTGTTCTCAGAATAAACCCATGAATATCAACATACTTAAGACTCATTTACTTCAAAGGAATTTCTTTAAGCAATTTGAAGAGTGCACCAGCTAATATACTGTTTTTATGGCCTCTGTTCCTTCTTAATTCATAACTACAAAAGTTGCAAATTAGACCATTTAACTCACCCACAGCAATCTTCCTTAGCAGAGTTCGCTAAAAAAAAATCCCTATCACTCTATGGTTTAATCTAAAACTTATCCGCAGTTCAGTTAAAGCACTCTCCTTGCTTCCCAACAGCTGCATATTGTATATCATTTATACCTAGCTTATTATCTATGTCCTCTTTAGAGCCTCCATCAATAGCCAGCGGCTGGATTCTTCCTCCAAGCCATTTGCCCACTTCATTGTACCAGTTTTTCACCAGGCTGGAAGGTGCAACCACGATTGCCTTGTCAATTTCAGGCTTGCAGTCCGGACTTTGGCGCAAAAGTGTCCAAATCAAAGTGATGCATTGCAAGGTCTTTCCTAGACCCATCTCATCTGCCATAATGCAGCCATGACTTCCGGGGATCCGACGGCTCGTAACACATTCCCACAGGAACTTCACTCCCTGTATGAAAGTGCTTGAGTTCAATTTAAATAGGTATGCAGAATATTTAAAATTACATTGAGTTATCTAACTAAATTGTAGAGCCCAGTATCTAACCACTTACAGGAGCAATGAACAATTCCACATGGTGGAAATCATGTACTTAGCCAGGAGATTACCATTAGTGGAATTCAAAATTACAGCATTCAAAAGATCTCAAACTTTCAAGAATCGTCATCGGTGTAAAACAGTGGGCAATTATGCCTGTAAGGTATGGATTGCAGCACAGCTGTCAAACTCGATCACGTCACGAGCCAGATCATGACGTATCATGACGTTTTTTGCCTTTGCAGAGCTGGGGTGGGCATGGCCTGCATATGATGTATCCAGCCCACAGGCTGCCAGTTTGACATGCCTGGACTACAACATCAGTGAATTGTTTTACTTTATTCCAAACAGAATTAAATCAAGATGGCAAACTAAAGAAAAACAATCATAGTACGACTGCTAGCTACACTTCACCTTGCAATAGTTTGCAGAAGAACTGCCATGCCATTATTTTCTGCAGGATAGACCAGTACAGATAAGACCTCAACCTAGGGCCACAATCAAGACCGGAACTTCTATTGCTAAGCAAGGCAATTGTTAACTGAGCAGTACCCAAATTTATGGCCTTTTTCCCGCGACAGTCATTAAGTGATCTGTCTCCCCCATTGCTTGTCAGAATGTCTCCGGGAAGGCTGCAATTTTTTTATTTATTTATTTATAATCGAATTTATATGTTGCCCTACTCCCGAAGGACTCAGGGTGGCTTACAACATTTTAAAAAACAATAAATACAAATATTAAAAATAAATTAGATCAAATTTGATTAAGAGACTAACAATTTAAAACACCAATGAAAAAGTTTAAAATCCATGCCCCCTCAGGTTAGACCAGCTTGCTCAAAAAGCCAGGTCTTCAAGGTGCAATGGAAGGATCTCAAGTCTGGGATGGTCCTGATGTGCAGGGGCAACTCATTCCAGAGGGTTGGCGCGCCCACAGAGAAGGCTCTCCCCCTGGGAGCCGCCAGCCGACATTGTTTGGCCGACAGCATTCTGAGGAGGCCAATTCTATGGGAGCGAACTGGCCAGTGGAAAGCTACTGGTGGCAGAAGGCGGTCCCGTAAATATCCTGGCCCTAAGCCATGGAGTGCTTTAAGATCATAACCAGTACCTTGAAGCACACCTGGAAGACCACCGGCAGCCAATGCAAATGATGATCTCATGACTCACGATGCTGCAACCATCATACATACCTGTCGGTTGCCAAGCACCCAAATTTTTATCATGTGAGTATAGGCACGAAGCAAGGATTCAAAGTGTGAGGACCGACTGTAAGTCGCTTTTTTCACCACCTTTGTAACATTGACTGGTTGAGGTCTATATACTAGATTAGGCACTGTAATAGGTAAAGGATCCCTTTTCTCAAGAACAATAGGCTTTTATTACCATGACAGTAGTGACAATTACCAAAGTCAAGCTCCTAGCACCTTCACTTACAGATCAAATTTCATTCACTGCTTTAGTGCGGGGGAGGGCAGGGAGGAGAAGGTGTGGGAAATCTCCAAGTTTGATTCTAGTTGACAGAGGAGCTCAAATGCTTTAATCATAATGAAAAATGTTGACCACCTCACCCCCCACCCTATAGAAGGCTTGAAGGCAGAAAGACATAGGAAACTATGGAACCATCCCCACCCACCTCAGTGTTTCAAATTTGATAGATATTGTATAGATATCAATAACTGCATAAGCCTAGTTGTTATCTGTTTATTCATATTGTTTTTGAAAATATGCCTGTTTTCAATAAAATTAAAACAAGACATAAGACGAGAACTGCTGATGTACGTCTTAAAATTGGAAAACAAAAATGTATCTCTGTCTACTTATATTTGTATATTGTATACATTGTTTCATAGTTAAATAAAAAAAATGTTAAAGTAAAAAATGAAGATTTGGGGGGAAAAAGGTTGATAGATAGTGTCATGCTTCTCAGAATAAAGGCTTCCCCGAGACAAGCAGAGCAGTTGACACCTATTTATGTAGCATGAGGCCAGATATTCCTCAGATTTGTGGTTTTACAGAAATTTACAGGGTCTTTAATGGCCAACTAGACTGTACTACTTACTGCTATAGTTAGCTTCCCGCTGTACTCACCTCTCTCTGATGAGGTCGTAAAACACGGCTAAGACAAGGATCTACCACAACATGAACAGGCGTTTTATCCCTTCAAGAAGCAAACAGAGCACAGATCTAAGGAAACTTAAACCTTAAAAGAGATATTCTCAGAAATATCTTCAGGGGATGCGGGGATGACTGTTCCCAAGGTGTTAACCTTGTATAAAACAGTTTTACTCTGTTCTCCAGAATTCACTGGAAGCAATCCAGTTCAAAGCTAATAGAAAACTTAAAGAAGCTTAGCATACACTCAGAAGCTGTTTCAACCTCTCATTACCTATATCTCACCATAGGGCTATTCTAAGCAGCTTACAAAAATAAAAACAGAGAAATGAAAAAAAAGTGTAAACACGATGGTAATAAAGTAATGGAACAACAGACTAAACAATGAAAAGGAAAACAATAATACAGAAATATGAGAATAAAAGATGAGGGGAGGTGGAGTTTGCTATAAATCTAGTAGTCACCTCCAGTGGTACTCCTCCATTGGGTCCCAAGGCCAACTGGTCAAGTCTCCGGGTTGTTATGGAAGGATAGGAGGGTGGAGACACATCTCACTTTGGAGGGTAGGATATTCCAAAGGGCAGGCATTATGGCAGTGGAGGGTCTTCTTTGGGATCCCAACAGTCAAAGTTCTTTGACTGGTGGGATCCGCAGTAGGCCGTCTCTGCCAGCACAAATTGGGTGGCCTTCTTCTAGCAAGACGAGTTGATTCATCAAGTTGCCCTGACCTATGCCATTAAGGGCTTTAGGTCATAAACAACACCTTCAACTACACCCAGAATACTGGTAGCCAGTGGAATTCACAAAGCAGAGGTATAATATGAGCCAGTCTAGGAGCCCCTAGGAGTGCTCTTGCTGCTATATTTTGAATCATCTGAAGCTTCTGAATGGATTTCAAGCGTAGCTCCATGTAGAGCATAGAGTAGTCCAAACAAGAGATAACCAGGGCTTGAGCACAGGGAGTCATGATCCAGGGAGGGTAGCAGCTGTGCACAAACCAAAGCTGTACTAAGGCTCTCCTAGTCATGCCCGCAATCTGCTCTTTGAGTAGGAATCATAGTGCAGTCCTAAGTTTCAAACTGGATCTGAACTGAGTAGTGCAACTCCATCTTACAAGAAATAAATAAGCCTAATACTTATGTTATACATGACTATTTATACTAAGCTTACACATCAGTTCAGGGTTTAAATTGAAATCAAATCCTAAATGAAAACCAACTTAGCATGACTGAAAAGTACTATCTTTGGAATAAGTTAAGTGTGAAAACTTACTTGTCTACTTTCAGTTGATCATGAGCACTCAAAGGTGGTGGTTCATACAGAACCAGAGCCCCTTCTTCAAAGGGGTCATGGAGAGCATGCCTAACTCCTGAACGTTTGATCCCCAATGCTCTCAATCCCAGGGGACCTGAAAGATCATTCAAAGAAAGCAGTTTATCTAACCATTTCATTTGCAATATATGGAATCAAAACTGAGATTTCAACAATAATATGTTGACTTAGGCCTTAAGCTGGCATGGCTGGGGGCCCTTGTTGGATGTGGTTGGCATGTGCTTTACATATATTTTGGTACTGTGGGGTCAGATTGTCTATGTAATCAAGTGTGGTCCATTGCATTTAATCTGTTTATACAGAGTTGGTGTGGAGTCAGATGACACTAAAACTGAAAACAACTAAATAACCAAATGAACTGCATTTAACAAACAGGATACTGTATTATTTTCATTAGGCTACTGACATTTTCATGCGGCCATGTAAGTGGAGAGCAGCAGTCATGAAAACTCAAAGTCTGTTCTTCATCTCATGGATGTCCACCTACAGGCACTTCAATTGAACAAGTGGACTAGCATTAATTAACCATTTCCTTTAATCTACCAAAGTCTCTTTGAATTGCATGGATACATGTTTATCACTGATGAAGATACAAGGGATTGGGAGAGTGACCTTAGTTACAAGGCCAATGCTTGAATTATTTGTGAATTTTAGGCTGATTTCTCAAATAGTTGCTGTTGTTTAGGGTGGGGGTGGCAATTTGACATCAATCTTTTTTTGCTTTCATTATTTCTATGTATACAGTGTATTAATAATCTACCAGTAACGCTGATGTTTTTTGACAATAGCTTTCTTTTTTTTTTCTTTTGTGTTACAAACACAACAAAATACTGTACACATTTTGGTTCAGAGCAAGACTTATAAATGAATTATTATGTATTTAAGATCCCAGGGGAGTATGGCAATCCAGTTCAAGTGACACAGCAATTTGTCCACATCAGTGATTTTTGTAGACTTTTTAAAAATATATATTTAAAGAGATTAGAGAAGTAGGATTTAATTCTTAAAAAGAAAAAACATTACCTGTATAATTTGGGATAGGAACCTTGAAAGGTTTTGATAAAATGCTGCGGATAAAGGCCTCCTAGAATTTAAAGTAATAGTCATTAAACTATCATTTAAGCTATCAATAAGTAACCTTAGAAAACATTCCATTGACACCACTATATTTATGTTGAGGGAAACACATTTAAGATTGAAGAGACGTGTATTATTAATTATATGAAGTTTAACAGATCTGCTATAAGTGATTTATGTCTCATCCCAAGATTTAAAAAGTCTAAAACTTTTCCCATAATATTTAAAATATTCTAAGATATAAAATTAAAAAGCAACTTAGATCCCCCATCATACAAGAGATACGTGAATTTACCCTGCACCTATGATGCAATTTCTCTTTTACCAGAGTCATTAATAAAAGAGATATGATCCAACAAGAGTAAACGAAATCGCACCAAATCTTAAGAAAGCATAAATGTCACTTACATGTTTACTACCATCAAGGCAGTGAATTCGATTGGTTAACTGAGTCAAAGGTTTTCGGAAAGGAGATAAATAACATTCCTGGATATCAGTCTTGGTGTTATGTTTCTGTCTCTTTGGAGTCTAGAATCGATCAGACAAATTGCATCAAGATTTGACTGCCTGCAATGACACATAATGCTTGAGAATCCACCTATGAACTCTTGTTTTTTTATCAATGTATAAAGCATGCCAATAAACAACTACAATAGCTAATGAGTATTATCACTACTACTACTTAACAGAACTTCATAAGCACTGAAAAGAAATCCATAAAGATCTAGTTGAAAACTTCTTTGTTCACAGACCAGCCCATATCTGATTGCTCCATAATTAGATCTGACATATCATTCATCCATAAAGTACATCTAATTTCACAGGGAGGACTACTAACATTTAGAGAGTTCAATAAGAGGAAAAGATAAAGCAATTGATTAAAGAGTCAAATCCAGTCAGTGCCTCCCTGGAAACTTCACATTGGCTTCTTTGAATGCCCTGACAGAAGAGAAGCAGCATTTAAATGAATTAAAAAAGGATACTTACTGCTTCAGGATACCAGTCCTCATCCTCTCCAGAGCCATCACCTCCAGGTTTTCTCTTGGCCAGCTGACTGGGAGCTAAACTTCTCCTCTACAAACAGAAACGATTAAATCTGTTTATTCTGTAGAATATATTGACCATAATTCAGAAACATATGAATACATTTTTGAAGCAGTTGGCTATACCTCAATCTTAGAGCACATTTATCATCATCATCATCATCATCATCATCATCATCATCATCATCATCATCATCATCTAACGATATTAGTCTAACAATGGGCAGCAGATGGTTCATAGGGCCTCTGTGCAATTAAATCTGTTTCTAAATTAGAAGCCTACCTCACAATCACTTACACCTTAGACTTACATTTTGTGTACTTCTGTTCTTAATACCCTGTACACCGCCCTGAGTCCAGTAGGAATAGGGCGGTATATAAGTCAAATAAATTAAATAAATAAATAATCTTAGACACCTCTGGTGGGACTTTTGCACTGCAGTGTACATGGGCCTTTGAACACTACCCAGAAGCTTCAACTGTCCAAACCACAACAACACAGATTACTCTGGGCAAACCTCACTGTGCCCATCTATCATAAATGTTCTGTGAGCTGTATAGGCTCCCAAGAGATTCCTGGGTGTAATTCAAGGTGCTGCTAATCACCTGTAAAGCCCTATGTGGCAAAGGAACAGGTTACTTGTGGGACTGTCTCTCTCAGTCATCTCTGCCACCCATGAGTGGCACAGAATGGGTAAGCTTTTCCTATTTCAAACAATGCCACCTAATGGGACCCAAGGAGGCACGCCTTCTCAGTAGTTGCATCTGTCCTTTGGAACAAACTCCCCCTCCAGGTTCAGACACCAACACTCTCTTGGCCTAAAGTCCTAGGGACCAGATGTAGATGATAGATGATCTGTAATGTATCTACATGAGTTCATTCCAACCTCAATTGTTTTCTTTAGGTTTTTGCTTTGGGGAGGTGGGGATGGTAGCGGTTCATTATTATTTTTTCCCTTTTGTACACTGCCCAAAGTCACAAATTCTGAGCGGGATGGCTTTAGAAAGTTTTTATAAATAAAAAATAAAAATAAAAATAAAATGGGAACTCCTTTCCATGGGAAGCCCCGGCTTACCATGTTCTCCCGGCAGAGCTATGTCCCATCAGCGCACAGCTTTAGGGGCAGGGAAAGAAGACGTTCTGCACCGGCGGCATTTAGAGTCGCGGGAAAGGAAATTCGTGCAGGGAAGGCGAGAAGGGAAACGACCCACCGTAGCCCCGGGACAGAGAGAAAGGCGCCAGAGGAATCACGAAGCTTTTCCGAAAAGCCCTGAAAGGAGCAGGAACTGCTGGAAGCAGCTCCTTAAGCTACAGTGGAGAGGTCCGACCGCAGCAATTAAAAGTGGAGCGTCCGGCGACAGCTCTCCGGAGAAGAGGAAAAAGAGGAGTCGGATGGCAGACCACGAAAACGACCCCGCAAAGTCTCCCAGCAACCAGGCTCGAGAAACGACGCAGAGCCCCGAACGCGCCGGCTCCTTTTTTTTTTCTTCCCCCGGTTGGATTTGCCGCGCAAAGTGGTCCGGGCCTTTGGCCCGCCCCCTCAGCTGAACCTAGGCACGGCCGATCGCACGCCGATCAGATAGCGTGAATCGATTAGCTCTAGGTTCCTTCCAGGCGGAGGGGATCGGCTCTTTTAAGTTGGTTCCGAGCGTGGAAAACGAAGGAAGGTAACCGAGCAAGCCAGTTGACCGGCAACATGAGAGCTAGCGTGGCTTCCGGACTACAGTTTAGATCAGTGTTTTGCAAATTTGGCAACTTTGTAGATGCTGTACGTTAAATGAAAACAAACTCCCGAAATTCGAGCTGGGGAATGCTGAGAATTGAACAATTGAACGGTTAAAGTTGCCAAATTAGTAAACATTGATTATTCGGATTGAAAGGCTTGAGAGCCTCCTCAGTTAAGAACTCGTAGGCTGGTCATCCTGGACATGTGATCTTCTGTAAGGTTATTGTGAGACTAATGCAATAAAAAGTCATATTTGGGATGGAAAGATCAGACTTTGTTTATAGTCTTGGAGAGTATAGCCGGTTTGGTGCAATGGTGAAGGCACTGGGATAGAAACTGGGAGAGTGTGCGCTCTAGTCCCAAGCAGACTCAAAGGGACTGGGTTATTTTGAGTCAGTCCATTGCCCCAGGAAGCAGGCAGTGGCAAAGGACTTCTGAAATCGTGCAAAGACAACTTCAGGGACTTATCCAGACAATTACCAGGAGTCAAAAATTGACTTGAAGCACCGGACACCAGATACCCTTTGAGATTCGGTACATGAGTGGAAAACTCAAAAGCAAAATGTAAAAAAACCCCCACTGTAATAGAAAAAAAAAGTGGTGGCAATTTGTAGTCTCTGTGTTCCTTTTAGTAGTGAGCTGACAGGATTCTAAAAGAAGGAAACCCTCAAGCTCAATACATTGAAAATGCTTCATTAGTGAAATCCGTGTTTTATAGACCGTCTTCTCCCACGCATCAGTGACCTCCCAAAAGGAACAACTACTTTATTTTTTTAAAAAATGATGATGACAGGCTCTAAGGCATCAAAAAGCATAATGCAATACTATAATGAAATAATTAATAGGGAATCAAGGTTCTGTTTATAGGCTTATTGTAACAGTTTTATTACTAGCTTTTTGTAGTTGGCCGCCTTTGGATACTATTATAATTTTGTATAACCAAAAGTTAGCCATTGGGTATTTGAAGGGGAAAATGAGGTAAAATAATTAATATAAATACAAATATTTTGGGAAGCAACTTATTTATTTATTTATTTATTTATTTATTTATTTATTTATTTATTCATTTATTCATTTATTTATTCATTCATTCTATTTATATACCGCCCTTTTCCCGAAGGACTCAGGGCGGCTTACAAATAATAAGCTGGAGGAAATCAGTATGGCTTCTAGAAAATAAAGTATTTTCAGTAATTGTCTTCTCTTCCCCACACCCTTCAAGTCAGTGTTGACTTCTGGCAACTGCTTGCAGTTTTCTTGGCAAGATTTCAGAAGCCATTGCCATTGCCTGCTTCTAGGGCTGAGAGAATGACTGACCCTTGGGCACTAGCTGGCTTTGTGCCTAAGATGGGACTAGAACTCCTGAACTCTCCATTTCTAGCCTGGTGCCTTAACCACTACAATACATCAAACTGACTTTTTACACAGTCCTTCCAAAGGGTAAAAAGCTTCTGATCAAAGCCTGTTTTGTTGTTGTTGTTGTTTGTGTTAAACACAGCATATGGAGGATAACAGAAATATTGTAAATCAGTATTTCAACAATATTCATCTAAGCATTGTTTATACTCTTCCTACAAATCTTTTCTCAACCTGAGAAGACTGGTTGCCCTCCACATACTAATAAACCAAGTACTGAAAAGGATTTATGCCTTCTTTTTCATTTAGATAGTCCTGACTTGTAATGAATGTGGAAAAATCCACTTCAAGAGGATAAAGGGTTAAAGAAAAATCATCTGATCTCTCTATGCAGGTAATAGATGGAAGAAGAAAAGAAACAAAACACAAAGGAGCTAATCAGAAGTGTGGGTTTCTTTTCTTAAGTGGGTATTTATAAGGGGAGGGGACTCCATCTTGTCTTTCTCTTTTGGGATGTGTTTTTCTCAGATGCTGACTGAAAATCAGGTAAGGGCAAAGCTAGCAACAGCTAGCCTGGAATCTAATAAATTGGAACAAAGTATTAGAATTGATGAAGCTATTCTACACTGTATAGTACACAATAACTTCTATTCAATTTACTGGATTGAGATCAGAGGTACAGTATGTGAATTTGTTCTGGTTTGTGTGAGATTCTAAGTGGAGAGAGCAACTGACAGGGATTAGACTTTTCAGAAAAAGTCTTTGTTTATTTGTTCTCTCCTTTTTTTCTTCCTGACTTTCTTTTATATTTCTAACTTTTACTATACCTCATAAAGTTCTAGAATTCTTGATCAGTGATGCTCATTGCAGGTAGAGGGATTTATTGTCTCTTTTGTCAACCAACCCACCTTACATTTTTCTCATTATCCTCAGAGTGTGATCCAAATGGTTTTCAATCCTCATTCCTGAACACTTTTTCCAGAATTTATTTTTGAAACTTCTGCCATTAATAATAAAGTAATAAAATATAAATATACACATGTGTTTATTTTACAAGTTCATTATGATTTTTTTAGATTCCTAGTTGCAAATTTTAGTATTGATTTCTGAGAACCATTGCTCACTGAATTGATAAATGACTCTTTCAAAGTCAAAAGCATATTTTGTTCTCCTTCCAGCATGTTTGCAAGATCTATTTAATTAAAGTAAATCCAGACTTAAAACATGACTGAGCATTGCATTTCACACACACCTGAATTCTAATATTGACAGCCACTCAGGGATGCTTCATTAATTCTGTGTAATTATATCTGACAGTGTCCATTGGAGTCTCTGTTTACACAATTAGTCTCACAGCTGCCATTTTGAGGAAGAATTACATTTTTTATTTTATTTAATGTTAGGCTGGTGGTCTTTTGTACCTTACTGGCAACTGTTTACACTTCTAGGCAGAATAATAATGCACACATCTGCAAGTAATAAAGCAGGCTATTTATCAACTGATCTGGAGACAGTGTGCTGGATCCAGACTGACTGCTTCATCAGTGGAAGAAATAATTACATTTTCAGGAACAATCTACCCTCCAGAATACAGTGTTCTGGAAGGGAGACATTTTTCACTGATTTCCCCTTTCAGTCCTCCATATTGCCTCCCTGGTTATAGAACTTCCTAAGTGTTCTAGAATAGATTTTGGGAAACTACAGGAATAAATATCAGAAATAGCCCTTTCTACAATTAATCAAATCTTTATTATGATCATGGACCATCATAAAGAGGGTGGGGTACACTCAATTAAAAACATAAAAGGTACATCAAAATCTAAAATATTTGTAAAAGCTAAAAGATATGTAAGCATATATTATATTATTTTGTAATAAAATAAAAAAATGAGTCTCAAAAGAATCTAAAAGGAGGGTAGCAGCATTGTATGGATGCAGGGGAGCATAAAGGTTAGTATATCTACCAAATTACAAAGCACTCTATTGTGATGAATTAGATGCTCACTGAGGTCTAGTTTATGGCACAGGTCCTCATCTGATGGTTTTTAAGCACTGCTACGCAGAACCTAGCAACATTATATAATTATATTATATTATATTGATAGATAGATATATGTAACATTATATAATTCTACACCTCCCTGCTGCTTTCAGATATCTTTCACTACAACTGCAGTTGTTAAGTCTGGATCCAGTGTGATCTAACTATTGAAATTTGCTTTGTAAATATCAAGACCCATTCCCGAGGTTCAAAACAACTAAGAAAGGGAAAGTCATACTTTAGTTCATGAGGAGGTTTTAGTATTTCAAAGAAAGGAGGCTGTATAGCAACCTTTTGTAAGGCAGATAGACAAGCAAATCCAGTGGATGAATAATAGCTAGAAGCAACCCCAAAAATGAGTAAAATTTCTCTGCTAGTAGAACTCGGTTTTTAAGCCCTTTAAAATGAAACATGCTCTGAGTGTTCACGTTTTGTAGATCAGGAGCAGTGGTGGGATTCAAAAATTTTCACCACCAGTTCTGTGGACATAACTTGGTGGTCCTGTGACTGAGTGGGCGTGGCCAACTCAACGTCACTCATGGCAAGGTGGGCTGGCACCTTGCTGTGAGTGACATCGAGTTGGCCATGCCCACTCAGTCACATGACCAATGATAGACAGGACGACTGCCTAG
>JANHFR010001512.1:399702-412359 GCA_032468015.1 Mimophis mahfalensis | reverse complement strand
CTCAGGGCGGCTTACAACGTGTTTTAGCAACAGCCTTCATTCCATGCATATGCCTGCTCATTAGGGCTCTCGCCCCCTCCAAGCAGCATAAAAAAGACATGTTAGCCTATCAAAAGGAAAAGTGTTTGTGTTTCAAGAGATACTCACACTCGTTTCAATGTTTGATAGGAGCTTTATAAAACATGCATCCTTTACTATATATAAATTCCACTGCTTCACCTGATGGCTGGGTTCATATGCCACATTTAGCCTCCACCTGGGCAAATGCATTCTAGTCTAACATTTTATGCTTATGGTTCAGTGTGGCCTGCAAACCCAAGAAGTTTCTTTCCAACTTTTATTTTCACTTCTAGCTTAGCTGCAGTGTATTGGAAATCCCAGACATTCTGGTTTACAGATTGCGATGCAGAAGGGCTACAGATTTGGGGAATGGGGCAGTCCCCCCATTTGGTAGGAAACCCTCCTGCTCCTCTCCTTACTTTCCTCCCTCTCTCTTTGTCAAAGGAAGTCACCATAGTACCATGACATTTTAAATGGAAACCTTTTAAATTGAGCTTTATGTGCGGTGCTATCTCAGCTAAAGATTGACTTGGAGGACGGAAGGAGCTGGAAGGGGCAATGGTGCAGCTTACCTCCTGCAAGTTAACATTCATGAAAGCGTGAAGAGGGCTCTGGACTCAGAAGTAAATTAGGCAATATAATAAAAAGGGTAATTGCTTAATTCAGACAGAAATTGTCTGTCTAAAGCAAGGTAGGAAATGATGGCCCTTTTATGATTTGTGGACTTGAACTCTCAGAATTCCTCAGCCGTTCCCCACTTCTGATCTAAAGTTACTATTATTATGAGGGGCAACTTTCTTTCCCAGGAACTTAATCCCAGTTGCAAAAATGGTAAAGGAAAAGAAAAGAACAAAACAAAACAAAACAAACAGCATAGCAAAATCAAAATGGTTTTTCTTATAGATTTTTTTGCTGAGCAACCTGGGAAATTTCATTAGTCCTCCTTTAATCTCATTCCCAGTGATTTGGGGAGCAAGAGAAAGATATAACAAAGAATTTTCAAAACCATACAATTCCTGAGTTACAGCAATGGTTGTCATATACATGAAATTTAGTGATCTAAATATAAAAGGATAGCCTTCTACACCTTTAATAGTTGAGTACAAGCTTTGTCAAGGGAAACTCCTTATTTTATCCAGCTATTAAGACTCTTGTGTCTCTTGGCACTTACCAACCAATCAATACCAAGAAACATAGTGGTACATCATTACAGCACTGTATTTGCACAACACACTCTTAATTAAGTCAGCCAGATCCACTGGAGGGGAAAGGAAAATGGTACCAAGGCGCCATGTGTGAGAATTTAGGAAGACATACAACACTGAAGTTTCTACTCTGTTTTATTTTAAATTCTCTTATTGGAAGGTTTCACATTATCGACCGAGTCATTTTTTTTTTTAAATTTTATGTAAAAATGATTGCAGTTTTGGTGTTCACTGTTTTGAATAATCGCATTCAAAGGAACCCATGCACATCTACCTAAATCAAAATCTACCTTGCTGGGCTAGAAGGGAAATTGTTGATTGTTTGTTGTCTAGATAGAATGTCCACAGCACCCTAATCATTTCTCTCCCCTTCTGCTCATTTGTGTCCAATTCTCAGATACTACCCGGATAAGTCCCTGCAGTTTTCTAAGCAAGGTTTTTCGGAAGTGGGTTGCCATTGTCTCCTTCCTAGGGTTCAGAGAAAGTAATAGGCTCAAGAGCACCCAGCTGGCTTTCTAGCATGGTTCCTTAATCACTGCAACAAACTGGCACTTTCTAATCAGTTTAGAATGCATAATTTTTTTAAAAAAAATCCATCAACTTAATTAAAGCCATTCACAACAAACTATGAAACATTGTTAACAAAAACAGTTCCTTCCAAAAAGAGATTTTCCCAAAAGTTGGACCAGTCCCACCTTGGCACATTTCTTATACCTGGTATATGTTCTGTTTCCCTCCCCACTGAAATCAGAAAACTCCAAAGAAAGATCAACCCCTCACAAATGCAAACAGTTTAAAGGAACAGAGTTGTCCTTAAACAACTTCCATGAAAAGAGGAGTCAAAGGCATTTATCACCAGTAGACAGTTACCGGGCAAGAGTCCAAGCCAAAGAGGAAAAAAGCTGGAAGCTGTCCAAAGCCATCTGCAGCAAAAGGATTCACAGACCGAGATTCTGGAACATAGTGCTCTGCAAGGAACCCTTCTTAACCACTCTAGGATGTGGCCCAATTAGTGGTCAGCTGCAGCCTGACCTCTCCACCTTCGGCGCTGCTGCTCTCTTCTGAGCCTGTGTCTTTCTCTGGCATCCAGCAAGGTCTCCTCCCCATTGCTATCAGGCCTTACCATCTCCCTCTGACTTGGAGGAAACTCGGCCTCTCCTGGCACGCTGATAGCAGCTGGCTCTTGCTGGTCCAGTGGGGGGTGGGAAGCCACCTCTGGCACACTGTCAGCTACTGGCTCCAGGTCTCCATCTGAGTCAGAGTCACTTGGCAGATCAGCAGAAGGAGATGGGGCCACAACAGTATGTCTGCATCAGAGTGCCATTTGTTTTCCCCCAGTCTACATGGGAACCGACTTCTCTGCAAGGACTATATCTAGTAGTGTCTTATTCAAAGTTGTCATTCTCCATGCTGCCGAGTAGACTGAAACTGCCCAGAATAAACCTTTCTGCCTTTGTGGCCTCTTTAGAGTGGATTAAATGCATCCCATCATTTTTTATTCATGTCCAGTCACATGAATATATGGTATAAAGCTGAAGATTATTACCATACCACAGGATTATATAGTGATTGGCACGAATATGGTTATAGCCTGTGGAATATGATTATGATTGTGGTGTATAGAATATGTTCATTTTCTAACAATTGTTCCCCCAGTAGGTAATTTCTGTATTTAAGCACAAGTTTCATAGATATGGCTAGCTAAATCTGATCTTATTGTTTCTCATAAATTCCTTCTCTCCCATATCTGCATCAGTGTGCATAAATGTTTTATATGTACATTTTTCTAAGTCACATGGTTCTGTCTTCATTTTACATGTATTTTCCAGCCCATCTTCTCCATCAGAAAACATAACTATTTTTCCTACTTATTCCTTCTTAAAACATATATTTTATATTATTATTATATTTTACTTTTATATTAATTCCCCCCAGTTTTGTTGGTAAAACTATATTACAAAATCCTGAGGAGTGCAAATATTGGCAGTTAACTGCATTCTGCTTGGGCCATTGGTTCATTCATCTAATTTTATATTATACATTTTTTTTTTCTGCTCAGCCAGAGATGACCAAGGTAGTTGGGAAAAGTTTCATTTCTTCTTCCTCAATAATCTACAAAGGCATATCTCTCCTTCAGCTGGTCCCCAGTAAGTTTTTAAGGGTTTAGTCACAAAATGGTATCATCCATCAAGGCGAAGAGGGAAAACCACAGACTAAAGTTGAGACTGAAAATGGGAGTTAAGGATGCATTTCTTTGCTTTTTAGAATGACCATCTTTGTAGTTATCCTTCAAGAGGAGGCTACAGAAGAATCTGAAAGGGAAGCTTTATTTTAGATGCCTACCCTGAGCAGGAGGTTGAACTCAGTGGCCTTAAATCCTATGATTTTATGGGAACTGAATAGTTTTGACATCACCATTGGGCCTTTCCTAATTCTTTCCAGCCATCCTGGAATCAGCATGAAAATTATGCAGGCATGAAATCTCTCCTGCCTCTGTTGGCTCTGTTTCAAGTTCCTGCAAGCATTTGAATTCCTTCCAAGCTAATATAGTGACAATGCCTAACTGATTTTCTACATCCTGAGGCTGCCCTTGGACTGGGCAGGGGAAAAAGGACAAAAAGGCATTAACTGACTCCTGTTAGATTGCACCTTCAATAGTAGCTCCAGGAAATCAATGATAAAGAACTGACACAGCTAAGGGGGACTTAAACCTGTGTTATTTGCAGGCCAGGGATGAATAATTTCATTGGCACATGTCAGGAGGAAAAGTTGCCAGGGCATTTTGCCATTGGGCAGAAAGAATCAGCTAACAGCTTTACCCTAACTATGTTTCCTCCCCACAGACATTAGGATGATACATAGAATTTCACTGGCATCAGAATCACTTGTACCAACATTGGCCCACTAAAGAAGTTTTCCTCTAAGGATTTGGATTTTCAGAAGCTCAGTAAAGTACAGGTAGCCCTCGACTTACAACAGTTCACTTAGTGACCGTTCAAAGTGTTGGAAGGCAGCAGCAGTGTCATGAACCAAAATAAAGCCAGTTAGAGAAGGCTCCAAACTGAGCCTAGAGAAAAGAGCTTGATGTAAACACAATAGGAAAATTATCACAAGGGGGAGAGCAATTCAGGATGAATTTAACCTGGACAATTACAGACATAAAGCCAGGAAAAAGCTTCCCCAGCCCATGAAGAAATCATCCTTTAAGGGGAAACTCTTGACCTTTTGATACAAAAGGTCACCGTTTAGACAGTGGAAACTCCATTCAAATTCCTTCTGAGATGAATCCCATAGCACCATTAGGCATATGTTCAACAAAAGGGGAAACCATGCAAACCCATTAAAGAGAGCCCCTGAACAAAGAAACCAATACAAGGAATCCCTAGCCTAAGGGCGTAAAACAAGGTATAAAAAGTCACTACCCACTAGATGGAGGTGGTTGGCCAACCCAGGAAATGCTGCTTCATGTCTCTGTTTGTATGCCTTTCCTGTCCAATAAAGAGAAACTGTTTCCAGGCAGCTGGCCATGTGTGTCCTTTCAACGTGCTGAGGTCTTTCCTCCCAGCTGGGATTTGAACCCAGAACCTTTCAACAAAAGTTACAATGGCACTGAAAAAAGTGACTTATGACCATTTTTCACACTTATGACCGTTGCAGCATCACCATGGTCATGTGATTTATATTTGGATGCTTGAGAACTGTCTCACATTTATGATGGTTGTAGTGTCCCGGAGCCATGTGATCCCATTTTGTGACCTTCTGACCAGCAAAGTCAATGGGGAAGCAAGAGTCACTTAACAACTTTGTTACTAGTTTAAGAACTGCAGGGATTTGCTTAACAAATGTGGTGAGAAAAGTCAAAAAAAGGAGCAAACTGACTTAACAAAATTCTCAGTTAATATTTTGGGTTCAATTGTAGTTGTAAGTTGAGGACTACCTGTATGTACAAATCTGTCCATAACCACCCAGTGCCAAAACTTTCCATGTAGTCAAGTTCTCTTAAATAAAAATAAAAATAAAAAACCCTGCTAGAAGATGAGGAACGCAATTTCCTTTTTTGAAATAACGAGTCATTGCCAAGATCTGCTTCTAGTCTGCCTCTAAAACAGAAAAGAGGTGAAATTAAAGAGGACATTAAGTAAAACTGTGAGGGATGGGGGGACTGTAAACAACACCAGACATTGCGAACAATAGCAACCCAGCTTTGCTTCCCAGCTCTTAAGACAAACAGGGAGGGATTTCAGGAAGGGGAACTGAGCTATAGTATTTATTCCTTAGTCAGGTTGCCTCATTCATTTTCAGCCCGCCTTATCGGCTTCATCGTGACCACATCCCTTTCACTGTTCAGCTCCAAGTTAATGTTTGACGGCAACTATTTCAGCCAGAGGGAACAGATCTTGTGGAAAAGGGCAGAGACTACAACGCTGCTGGTCAGGTTAGCTGTCCTTTAGGGAGCTGTCTTGAGGATTGAGTGTTTCCTGTCTTCTGTCTCACCCAAAACAGGTGAACAAAAGCTTTCCTCGGTTTGTTTTTCTCTCTCATTGTTGTTAATGTGATTGAGGCAGAGAGCTAATTCAATAAGGCCTGGGGTGTGGGGGAATGCAAGAGAGGAGAGTGTTATTAAAACCCGTTTGTCCTTACTTAGAACAAAAGGTTCTTCAAACCAACTGGTCGAGCTGTATTTCAGAGCAAATGTGGTGGGATGTTAACTGTGAGACTGTAGAGAGAATAACCTTTGCTGACCTGCTCTTCTCTTCTCCCTTCCTGTTTCTGTACAGTACTTAGTTTTGCCCATGGAGGCACCAAAAGACGAGGATTGTTGGCACCTCATTGATCACAGCCACGTGAAAAACTTTGAAGTAGACAAATGGGTGAAGATCACCCTTGCCTTCATCTATAGCATTATCTTTCTGGCAGGGATCTTGGGCAACAGTGTCACCATCCGGACTTCCAAAATCCTGCAAAAGAAAGGCTACATGCAAAAAGCAGTGACCGACCACATGATAAGTCTAGCATGTTCGGATCTCTTGGTGATCTTACTGGGGATGCCTGTGGAATTCTACAGCGTCATATGGAACCCTTTCTTGACCACAAAAGGAGATCTAACCTGCAAGTTGTACAGCTTCCTCTTCGAGGCTTGCAGCTATGCCACTGTGTTACATGTGACCACCCTAAGCTTTGAAAGGTACATTGCCATCTGCCACCCATTTAAGTTCAAAGCTACTTCTGGAACCTACAAAGTGAAGATCCTCATTGCCTTTGTTTGGATTACATCAGTGCTGGTGGCTCTACCCCTTCTCTTTGCAATGGGGGCAGAGCACCCATTGGTAGACATCCCAGGCCATCAAGGGTTGGTTCTCTGTGAAAAATCCAAGTCTCAGCGTCTGCCTGAATTCAGTTTAAATGTGACAATATGTACCAATTTATCGTCCAAATGGAAAGTCTTCCAGTTTAGCATTTTCACTGCCTTTATTGTGTACATCATAGTATTGGTATCTGTAACATTTATGTGCCGGAATATGATTAAAGTCTTGATGGTCTACAAGCAAGGAACGGTGGAAGTAAAAGGAAGAGAAAAGCAATCCCAATTTCTAAGAAAAATCGAAAGTCCAGAGAGCAGAGGATCCAAGAAACAGACTCTTATCTTCTTAGGTAAGTTCATAATGGAATTACCATACATTGATGGGTGGGGGATAGTGAGCAGTAAGGAATGGGACCATACAGTTATATTACAAGAAAGAAATGGAAGAGAAAGGATTGCCTGTAATGGAAAATTAATTGGGAGAATTGAAGAGGGCTTTATCACTTTTCATATTTACTGTCTTATTCATTATGTAAATATTCCTGCTCAGTAGAAAGCAACTAACACAAAAATTATGTGGAGCCTCTGTGGTGCAAGCATCATGAATGTGTATTTAAGAAGAATGGCTTTATTTCAAATTTCAATTCCTTTTTCTTTATGCACAGGATCCAATTCATAGAGTCTCCACCTTGTATCCTAGGACATATTTCCATCATTATTTAAAGAAACCTTTCTATTTTTAGAGAGTTGTACAATCGTTGTAACCACCAGATGGTCTCATTGGGTATGGGTTGGAAGTTTGCATCTCTTCAGTTAAGTGTGTCTTTGGATGAGGATGGAGTTCCTAAAATTCAGTTTGCTTTCATGGTCATGTTGCTTGATAACACTGAATTTGTTCCCCTCAGGCAAATAAAATGAAGTTTGATGACCTTACAGCATTTTATAAGCAACAAGAAGGGAAGGATGGAATGGGGGTCTAAAATAGGAAGTATGATAAATATATAGATCCATGTACATTTGAAATTCTCTGAAAAAACAACCCAGGCACTTATTTGAAATTCCTATTTTTGCAGTACAGACCTTATCAGAAATAAAATATATCTGAATTTGGCAGGATTTACATCTAGGAAACTTGGAAAAAGACAGTTAATAATAATGCTAACAATCTATTGATATGTATAATCTTAGGTTTTGCAAAAGCAATTTGTACCATATATCCCATCCATGTCTACCATAATCGATTTCTACTATACATGGGTGGCTATAGAAATGTGATTAATGAATTGAACCAGACTTTCAGAAAACTGGCCCCAAGATGTATATCTAACCTTGCCACTGTATTTCATTGGCCACACTTCTTTGTCTTTAGCATAACCCTATCATGTAAATCTTTCCTGGTATATGCTGAATTTCTCTCATCTGGATATACATTGAGGGCCTAACATCAAGGCTACCATACCTGGACTGTAAAGATCTAGAATAATCATTGGATATCAACTTTGTGGTTATCTGGTGACCATCCACCTATTTTCAGTTATGGTAATCATAGCCAGGTGTTCGCATGAAGATGCCAGTTTTGCAGGCTCGGAAACCTCCTTGGGATTGTTCATCTTATATATGAATAGTTTGTCAGAGTATGCAGCACCTCCAACCAGCAGACAAGTAAATAATTCTGCAGGATTCATCTACATAAGAAACTTCTTTATATGCACTGCCATACAGCAGAAGTCAGCATACAAAATCAGAAACACAGAAGCAATATTCACGGAAGCAAGACATTACAGAGGTACAGTGGCGCGAGTTACAGAGGCAAAGATCCAAGGTCAAACCAATTTTTTAATACAGTTCAGCAAGCCTAAGCCACACCAAACAGTCTCTTATGGCCCCATACAAACAAATACTATGTTTCAGTTTCCAAACAGTCCCCATTGGCTGACATGTTACTATGTCTATTCAAACAATCCCCCTTGGCTGACCTGTTACCATGTCTATTCCAGCTCATAATTACTTATATACTGACATAGTTATGTTACTTTTGAACTGCTACACTTGCGCAGATCTTTCTGTGAGTGTGTCAGGATATATAGTTACATACTTGCTTGAAGCTATGCATTTGCCCAATTGAATGCATGCAATTGAAGAAATTACGATTAGAGGTACCAGTAGTTAAAAAGATAACCATTCTTCACTTTTCTTTCAAATTTTCACTGGTTTCAGTAAAAGCCTTGATAATTGTTAAATTGCTTTCATGTGTTGTTCTCTTCTGAATTTGTTCCGCAGTGTATTTATTAAATGACTGGCAATTACATTAGATTCTGCTTTTTCCTTGCTACATTTTTTTACTCTAAATTTATTAAGTTGTCATCTCCCCATTCTGAGAAACATGCCAGGTTGTCATTCAATGGGCGTCAGCACTTTATTTTGGTTTCTTGACTTTTCACCATGTTCTATCTGGATGGCTGCCATTCCTTGTTTATGCTGGCTTGCCTCCTACAATTATCTTCTATTAAACTATCATATGAGTGTGCACATCTCCATGCCAGTTATTTTTTATTGTTTTATTTCATGTTACATCATCCATCAACCGAACAGTGTGTCCAGACAGGTTACAAATATTATGTGCTATCATGATCAACATTTTCATTACATTTCACTCATATATAAAAATTGTGTTTACACTACTGATTACATACTCCACAATCTTAATATTTTCTATCGATCTTTTTCGTGTCGATTCTCCAATCACCGATAAAATGTTCCCCATATTTTATAATATTCCGTATCTTCTTTCTTTTTAATTGCCAGTGTTAACCTATTCATTTCTGTGCAGTCTAAAATTTTATTAATAACACTTTCTTCAATGGGTATCATTACAGTCTTCCAATGCTGAGCAAATACAATTCTTGCTGCAGTCAACACATGGATAATCAAATATGAATCCTCTTTACTATAAGTTTCAGGTAGAATTCCTAACAAAAATATTTCAGGTTTCATCTCAATATATTGTAGTGTCATCTTCCCTAACCAGTTACGTATTATTAACCAATACCTTTTTGCCTCTACACATGTCCATCGCATATGATAATATGATCCTAATACCTGGTGACACTTCCAACATTTAGCAGGTTTATCTTTAAACATTTTAGCTATCCTTGATGGAAAAAGGTATCATCTATAAAGCATCTTATATAAATTCTCTTTATAAGCTGTAGACATTGTCAATACATAGTTCTTCTCCCATAATGTCTCCCATTTTTCTAGCTCTATTGTATAGCCATTTTTTTTGCCCACATTATCATAGTTTCTTTTACTTGCTCTTCTGCCAATTTGTGCTTTAATAGATAATCATATTTTTTAATTAGTCTTTCATCTTTCCCCATCAAGATCTCATCCAACTCTGTCAAATTTTCATAAAACCCATATTGTTTAGCATCTTTTTCATATCTTGTCTGTATTTGCAAATGTAAATACCATGTTATATCAATTCCCTGTTCCTCTTGCTTCATTTTGAGCTCCCCCTTTCCCTTTAAGGTATCTTTCTATCTAAGAATATTTCCAATATTTATAAAATTAGGATATACAAATACTTCCATTATCGATACCCAAACTGGAATTTTCAAATAATGTTGTTCTCTGATTCTCTCCCAAATTAATAACAAAGCATGCCTTATATAATGTCTCTTAAAATAACCATGTGTTTTACTTCCCCCACATCATAAGAATGTGTGCCATCCTGTTTGCAAATCATGACCTTCCAATGTTAACAATCGTGTGTTTCTCAGTTCAATCCATTCTTTCAACCACATTAACCCTGCAGCTTGGTAATATAGTTCCCAATCAGGCAGACCAAACTCATCTCTAATCCTTGTATCCTGTAACATCTTCAACCCAATTCTTGCTTTTTTCCCTTGCCAGATATATTAAGTTCCACAAAAAAGTTATTTTCTAGTTTTATCGGAATCATTTGAAACAGGTACAACAACCTTGGTAAAACGTTCATTTTAACTGTTGCTATTTCTCCCATTAGAGATAGTTGCATGTGTTTCCACTTTTCCAAGTCTGCTTTTATTTGCCTAAGCAATTTATTTTAATTGTCTTCCCTGATTGTTGCACATCTTGCCATTAATTGTATCCCCAAATAAATACTTAACTTTCTTAGAATTTGTATTCCTAATTGCTCTTATTAATTCTTTTCTCTGTTTCTCAGTAACGTTTTTCACAATCATCTTGGTTTTTTCTCTATTTATTTTCAGACCTGTTACTTCACTATGTTCCTCTATTTTTTTCAATAACCTGAATCGGGTCACTTTTGGCTCTTCCAAGATAAAAGCTAAACCATCGGTGAATGCCTGCAATTTGTACTCTTCCTTTTTTTATCTTCAGTCCTTTTATTTACCTATCTTGTCTGATCCTTCTGTTCGGAACTTCCAATGTTAAAACAAATAGTAGTGGTGACAATGGGCATCCCTGTCTTGTACCTTTTCAAATATCTGTCATTTCCCCATTCACCATTATTTGCAGTTTGTTTCCCATGGATCACCTCAATCATTTTAATAAATCTGTCACTAAAGTTCATAACTTCCAATTGCATTAACATAAATTGCCAATTCACATTATCAAATGCCTTTTGTGCATCCAAAAAACCCAATGCCGTCTGCTTCTCTGGGTGCATCTCATAGTATTCCAAGGTATTCAAAATCGTCCTCATATTGTCTCTGACCTGTCTCTTAGGTAAAAAATCCATTCTGGTCTGTATATATAAACTCTGTCAACATTTTCTTAAGCATTTCCACCATTATTGAGGCAAATATTTTATAATCCACATTTAATAATGATATAGGTCTATAGTTCTTTATCTGTTGTGAGTCTGAGTCCTCTTTCGGGATAAGAGTAATAAATGCCTCCAACCAAGAGTTTGGTATCTTTGCTTTCTCCAAAAGTTCATTAAATACCTCCAACAGTGCATTACCTAAAACATCTTATAGTGTTTTATACAGTTCTGCTGGTAACCCATCTGCTCCTGGTGCTTTAACATTTTTTTGTCTTTTTATTGCTTCTATTAACTCCATCATTGTTATTGTCTCCTCCAACATTTTCTTCCTTAGTTCCGGAATCCTAGGTAGTTTTGCCTCCTCTAGATATATTTTTGTTTTTTCTCTTGAAGTAGTTTCTTGTTGATATAACTTCTGATAGAACTTTTGCACTTTTGAACTTTTTTCTTCATTTGAATAATGCAAATTTCCTCTATTGTCTTTAAGACGTTGGGTCCATTTTTTCTCCTTTTCCTTTTTAACTTGTATGCCAGCCATCTTCCTGGTTTGTTTGCATTTTCAAAAAAGTTTTGTTTCACTCCTTTTAATTGTCTGTGCTAATTCCTCTTTTTTCTAGTAGATTCAGTCTATGACTTTTAGTTGCATTACATCTTTTATTTCTCTTTTCTGTGGATTCCTTTGTAGTTCTCTCTCTGAACTTTTATATTTTTCCTCCAATGCTCCCTGTAATTTCCTTTGTTTACTATTTCTCTTTGCAATATATGTTATAGTCAATCCTCTTATATATGCTTTAACAGTGTCACAAACATTTTGTGTGGATGTATCCTCATTCTTATTCACTTTAAAGAAGTCCAATTCTCTCTCCATAAGTTGAACAAACTCTTTTTCTTGAAGTATAGATTGGTTCATTGTCCATCTTGTCCTCTTTCTTTTCCCTTTCTATGTTGCTGCTATTGGGTTGTGGTCCATCCAAATACTTGTTTCAATATATATCTCTTTCAACTTGTTTATAAGCTCAGCTGATTACCACATCATATCAATTCTGGTTATAAATATCCAGTTATTTTTTGAATGCCTTTGAGTGTGTACCAGATTTGTGTGTGTATGTGAGGAGTAGGGTAAATACATTGAGTATCTAAGTACCATAGATTAGCAATTATGCCTTATGCTTTCTTAACAGTTTGTGCTGTTAGTACGATCTGTAGCCAATGAAATCTCAACTAATTTTTTAAAATTCCAATTTATATGCTGCCCTTCTCTGGAGACTCAGGGCAGCTTACAATCTTTAGAAGCACAATTCAATGTGCTTAGCAATAGC
>JANHFR010001512.1:361281-376196 GCA_032468015.1 Mimophis mahfalensis | reverse complement strand
GATCATGCAAAAATGCCAGGAGCAGAAGGGGAGGGGGCTGAAGTCAGCTCCCTCCACTTCTGTTCCTGGTGGTTTGGCGTTTTTGAGCTATCCCAGGCAGGAGGGGCTGGGTGGGTAGGGTGTCCCAGTGGTGGGGAGGCACTGTCTGCTTCCCCCTCAACATGCCCCACCCCCTTGGGAGTTTTAGTTAAATCTCCACTTTGTGTTTTCCAACATTCCAGGGGGCCAGCAGCACTGACCCGAGTATACGTCGAAGGTGACTTTTTCAGCTCATTTTTGGGGCTGAAAAACTTGGCTTAAACTCGAGTATATACGGTACCCACAACAGAGAATTAGATTGTGAAGATGGTGGTTGCAGAAATGGTAAAACTATTTGATCAGGGATAGGACAAATACTTTTTATAAAAGACTGGAAACTTGTTATGGACTTTTTGCTGAAAATGGAAAAAAAATGAATTGGTAATTTATGAATTTGTTGATTAACAGTATTGCATATAGGAAGAAGAGAACCACATTGTGACTTTAAAGAGGGAGGAGAGAAAATAAATTTGTCATCAGTCTCCATTATCAGGTGGAAAAAAATTGGGGACAAATACAAATATTCTAGGCTGTGTTTTCAAACTTGGCAACTTAGGATGTGTATGTGTTGGCTAAGAAATGTTGGCATTCAATTCTTAAATTTTTCAAATTTGAAAGACTCTGTTCTAGGCTCTTACAAAACCATTTTTTCTGGATTCCAGTTATGTTATTCTCCAAACCTGAGAATGCTTATTCAAATAAGAAATCAGTTTTGTATATGACTGGAAGAAACTTAAATTGTTGAACATTTCCATGTCATTTTGAAAGCAAGAAACTTTCCAAGTTAATTCAAAGATTTATATTAAGATTATTATATTATTATAATAATAATATAATATATTATTATAATTATTATATTAAGATTTATATTCGTTGCCATATTTGTTTTCTCTTGTTGCCTTATACTTTTCTCAGAGACTTAAAGTACACCAGGTTTAATCAAACACAAAATGCAGTTTCTCAGTAATTAAATTCCTCTTGTGCCAATTATGAAGCGGTAAATGGAAACAAATATTATGTACACCACCTTTGTTATTAGAAGCTGTCAATACAATTTTAACTTTAAAATAATCTGGGAAATTCCAGTATTCAAAATAGGAAATTCAGGATATGTAGATAAACATCTTAGTGTCTCTGCACTTTATGTATACTTTGATGAGAGACCATATGTTGTTTAAACCCAGACAAGGGAAAAATAAAAAAGTCATTTCTTTGAAATGTTCCTGTGGAGGCAAATTTAATCTAAACTCAAGTGTACTTTGTCCAGGAAAAGTTCTGCATCCTGTAAACTTTGTGAAGGAGTTTTCTTCTCTTGGATCAGCTGTACAGATACTTGTCTTCTTCAATTGTTAAAAAAAAAAAGTATTCTTCCTCAGCATGTGAAGGCAGTTGAGGACTTGAAAACTTATTCTAGTAGGTACATTTATTAGCTTCCAAATGGAATCCAAAAATGTCTCTCTATATATACATCTACTTTAGTCAAGCTTTTTAAAACATAGCAGGAAAAAGAACTTCTAATTTCTATACTACTTTGATTTATGTTAGTTCTAATCATGATCAGGATCAGAGGTGGTATTCAGCCGGTTCGGACAGGTTCTGGAATACCAGTAGTGGAAATTTTAAGTAGTTCAGAGAACCAGCAAATACCACCTCTGGCTGCCCCCAGCCACCTGCCCCCCCCTTCCCTGTCCTGTATTCTCTTTTTTTTAGCTCATCTGATTCACACAGCAGGGTGAATTACCTCAGCTGAGTGGATTACCTCAACTGAGCTAAAAAACAGCTCGCCTCAGTAGCGCTGACACAGAGAGCACTCTCGTGGAACTGGTAGGAAAAAATTTGGAAACCCACCACTAATCAGGATTATAGGAGACCTGTATTGATAGGCAGATGAGAGGTGTGGTGCCCTAGAGGTGGAGCTGTTGCCTCACAACCTGGAGGCTGTAAATTCAATCCTAGGCAGAGGCAGATATTTCTCTCTCTGAGCATGTTGAGAATATATCTGCTGAATACTCCACATTGTCAACAGGAAGGACATCTGGCCAGTAAAAACTCAGCTCCATTCAGTTTCCCAGACTCCACTGCACAGGGGGTTATGGGGTCATTCAAAGGATATGATGATGATATTGATAGGCAGATTAGTGCCTATCTCCTAAGACATGTTTCACAGTTGCCATTTCTAGACTGTCTCAACTATAGGTTAGTTTTTTAGAAGGGACCAAGTGAGACTTCTCCAGCAAATAGAGGTAGATGGCATTAACTATTATTATTTTCACATAGCAACATCCTTCAAAAAGGATGCATAGAAGTTCGCCCATACAATTCCTGTAGCTATTACCTCCTATGTAATTATTTCCCTTCCTGCCTTCCTGAGGAAACCATATGATATCCTGACTGCCCACTCAGTAAAACCCTATAAAAAGAGATTCCCTGTAACTATGGCTGTTCTTCTGTTGGTGCTGATGCTGCTGTTGTTATTGATTGCTTGACTTATTGTATAACTCACTGAATCATAAAAAACAATGCTTTGGATAACATCACAGGTGTGCTGTTCTTTTGTGGCATGGTCCCACCCTCATTAATCTGACAGATGGTTCCAAACTGAGGTTCTATTGCCTTCAATTTACAAAAATACACTTACCTATACATTCCCTCATACTATGTGTTCATTTGGGGGCAATACTCTCAACACAGTTTCTCCCCACGCTAAATTACATCTGTTACAGAACAGAATAACCAAATTGGAAGGGACCTTGGAAGTTGTTCTGTTTCCCCTCCCTACTGAAACCAGAAATTTTCAGAATGGAGAGCTGTTTCTTTAAACTAAAATCCCAGAGAAACTGAAAGAGAAGTCATGATGTATTAATCACCAGGAAACATGTACCAGGCAGGAGTCCAAGCCGATAAGGGAAAAACTGGAAGCTGTCCAAAACCATATGCAGCATGAGGATTTAGTGACCAAAGATTCAGGAACATTGTTCTCTGCAGGGGACAAGGCCCAGCCACACCCTTCTTAACCACTCTAGGGTGTGGCCCAATCAATGACCAGCTGCATCCCGGCCTTTCCCCTTTTGATGCCGTTGTTCTCTTTTGAGCCTGCATCTTTTCCTGGCGTCCAGCAAGATCTCCTCCCTATTGCGGTCAGGCCTCACCATCTCCCTCTGACTCGGAGACTGCTCAGCCTCTGCTGGCACGCTGACAGCAGCTGGCTATTGCTGGACTAGTAGAGGGGAAGCCACCTCTGGCACACTGCCAGCTACTGGCTCCAGGTCTTCATCTGAGGAGAGTCATTTGACAAGGCAACAGGAGGAGACGGGGCCACAACAGAAGTCCTCTAACGCAACCCACTGCTCAAACCCTATACCATTTCAGACAAATGGCTCTCCAATATCTTCTTAAAAATATCCAGTGTTAAGAGCACCCACAACTTCTGAAGGTAAGCCGTAACATCGGTTAATTGTTCTCACTGTCAGGAAATTTTTGTTTAGTTCTAGGTTGGTTCTCTCCTAGAGAATAGTTTCTATCCATTGCTTCTTGTTCTGCCTTCAGGTGAGTTGGAGAATAGATTGGCCAACCTATTGTCAAAACCTCCCCACATATATGAACAGATTACACCATCACTTCATATGGTCATAGTTAAAACTGAAACTCAGCAAAAAAGACCCCAAAAAATTGACCTTAGCTGAGTTCACAGTCATGCAGAGCTTTGATTTGCTTAGCGATGGTTTTAATGTATTATGAATAACTGTTTTCAAACAACTTGTTAAATGATAAACCAGGAGTTTGAAGAGTGGAGCCTAGGGCCACATGTGCACAAGAGCATCTGTTTTAGTGTCTCAGAGCTAATGGGGAGCTTTGTTCTGCATTAGGAAAGGGATTAAGGGGCAAAATTGCCTCAAGCCTTTTAGATATTTGAGGCATTCTGTTAAACTCCTGAAAATGGGTCCTGCCTCTCCCCCATCCACTGCTGAGGTGCCATGCCAAGTGCAAGGTAATTCCTGAAACAAGAAAAGTTGCTTACACCATAGTGACAGAAGCTACAGCACAGCACCCTAAAGCAAACCAAACAAGCCACATTTTGATTTAGCGCGAGATGTGAGCTTGACCATTATCTTATTTCAGTTTGCTTGGTTGCAATAAAGTCAACCAACTAAGTGGAAGATACTTTTCTACAACATGATTCATCTTCAGTAAAACACAGCAAGGCATCTTCTCCTTGTCAAGATGATATACCAGCAACAAGAACATCAGTAGAATGTGTTTTCATGCCCCTAGAGTTGTCTGTACTATATTTTAAAGAGACACATCCCATTTCTCATTATTTGAACTAGAATCCATTTTCTTTCTAAGGAAAAGATAGAAGTTTCAGTGCTGCTTTGTTAAATTACATTCAGTTTTCTATGAGAAGCAGTCATGGTCTTTTTGTGCCAAGATGAGCAAGAGCCATGGTGGTGCAGCGAGTAGATGCTGTGTGTAGTACTTAGCTGCCAGATGCCTGCAATTAGGCAGTTGGAATCCCACCAGGCTCAAGGTTGACTCAGCCTTCCATCTTTCCAAGTTGGGTAAAATGAGGACCCAGATTGTTGGGGGCAATATGCTGACTCTGTAAACCACTTAGAGAGGGTTAAAAGCCCTGATAAGCGGAATATAAATCAAATGCTATTGCTATTGCTATTATATTGACTCTGGCCATTATCTGAGAGTTGAAGAAGAGCTGGAGAAATAGGAGAAACATTTCATAAAGAATAAACTCTTGGGTTATAAGCAGCTAAACTACTGTAAAGGCAATAATTTATGGATTGTGTGACTAAACCTGATTGGGATTACAATATTTCAGAATAACCATAAGCCTAGTTTAGTTATTGTGCATAAGGGCACTTATGGACATCTTAGTTACAGTTGCAAAGTGAACTTTAAATTGAAGATTCAAGATGAAAGAATTGGGTGAGGTCCATAGGAGAATGATTAATTAGTTGGAGACAGACTATTGCTGATGGTTGAAAAGAAGAAATTTGGGGAGATGACAGGCTTTTCAGTCTGGGAAAACAAGAAACATTTGCTCTGGGCTAAAGGCCTTTCTCTCATATATGGTTACTAGGGGTACTTTGGCCAAGAATTGAAGCCCAGAGTGAACCTTTTTTTCTTCTTTTGTCAAGATAACAAGGGAGAAGATGCATGACAGTAAATTAAAGTCTCTGGGGAAGAACAGCCTTTTCCCCTTTCCTATTTCAACAGCCTTTGCTCTGTTTTCAGCTGTTAATTTTAATATTTAAGAAAATACACTTCTTTTATATTCTGCATTTGAAGCTGCTTTGAGGGAGATGATGGGAGAGAAATCAAAATATAGTGAATAAATAGCAGCTAATTCGATGCAATTCATTAGTCCAGTTCCATTCAGATTTGGTACTGAAGCCCAGCTATTCTACATTTTGCAAATACCCTTCTCTCCACAACCTTTTCTCTATAAAGAAAGAATTTAGCTAATTAGACTGCTTCTAGCTGAGCGTTGTTCAACATAAAGCACTAGCTAATGATCTTACTCTGTTTTAAGGTTATTAGTCTGGAATAACAATTGTATGGTGAGCAAATGACCATTGTGTTGTCCCACTGGAACTTATTTTCTTTCTTCCAAGAAACACAACATGACATGCAGTACAGGCAGTCCTTGACTTACAAGCACAATTGAACCCAAAATTTCTCTTGGTAAGTGAGACAGTGGTTAAGTGAATTTTGCCCATTTTACAAACTTTCTTGCCACAGTTGTTCTGTGAATCACTGCAATTGTTAAATTAGTAACCCGATTGTTAAGTGAATCTGCCTTCACCATTGACTTTGCTTGTCAGAAAGTTGCAAAAGGGGATCACATGACCCCAGGATGCTGCAACGGTCATAAATATGAGTCAGTTGCCAAGCATCTGAATTTTGATCCTGGGACATGAGAATGCTGCAATGATCATAAGTGTGAAAAATGGTCATAAGTCACTTTTTCAGTGTCTTTGTAACTTCAAATGGTCACTAAATGAATTGTGGTAAGTCGAGGACTACCTGTACATGGTAGATTTAGCTAAGAGTGCCTTTTAGTATGCTAATTTCATGTTTCTGTGTAGTTTTGAACTTTGTCCTCTAGAACCCTTGACTACTGTTCTGCGACTATACTGCAGATGTTCTCATGCCATCCCATAAGCGGAGAACATCTGCAGCTACGGGTCATCTGTTTTCATGTAATTAGAAAAATTGTCAGTATATTTTAGAGTGCATCTCCATTTCTCTTTCTTGCTCTAAAATTTGGATTTCAGTCCTGCTAAGATGGTTAAGTGACTATGATGTTGTCATGACAATTAAGCCTTGTTGGTTTAAGATATTTAGCCTTTTATCAATGTAAATATAATCATACAGAATTATATATTTGACAAGATTCTAATAAAAAAGAAATATTCCCTCTCTTGTTAAAACATGGTAACAAACTTTCAATAGAAGATATTGCATTGTCTTCACTAACTCATGCAGTTAGTTTTGCTATTTATTTAGTTAAATGTCAAGTCTGATTTATATTGGCATAAACAGGAACAGCTGTTGTTGAAGTATTGTGGCTTTATTTAGAGAGCTGGGCCATAAAGTGTAGCTAATGCTTCTTTTAGCATTTGAAATTTCAAACTGTCCAGAGTAACTGGAAGTTGGGCGGCATATAAATTAAGCATATTATTATTATTATGGTTCGATGCATAAGTCAGCCAGATGTTCAGACTGGATTTGGTATTTTGATGCACCTATCCAAGGATCTGGTATAGGCAGAGGTTGATGTTTGGTGGTGTTAATGTCAAGCCTGAATATGGTTAGATTGTGGATTGGGTTATTCAGATGAATTCAGCTTGATGCACTTGGGAGCTGAAAGGGGGGAGAGCTGAAGTGGATGGAGCCGCCAGCCAAAACAACACAACTGGCCAATGAGTCAGTCACATTCCAATGGCTAGCTGACTAGAGGACAGAGGAGCGAAGTCTCCAAGCAACCAGTTCACAGCCTGGTTGGACAATGTGACTTTTGGAAAATTGAGAAAATCTTAGTTATAGTGATGTGGAAAGCCCGGGAAGTTACTGTCCAGATGGTATTTTAATAAATCTGTTCTTCAAGGAATTGAAATGCCTTGGAGTTCATTTTATAATGGTTGCATTACTTGGAATTTGACACCTGCCTTTTGCAATTGACTGATGGTGAATTTGTCAGTGCTGATGGTATTGAAATGATATTCTAGTTGTTTTTGGAATTGCACCCAAGGCACCTATAACTATCGGTACTATCTTTCCCCCTTTTTTTTGGCCACAGTCATTCTATTTCTATTTGGAGGTCTTCGTATTTGGCTCTCCATTTCTTTCTCTTCCATTCTGCTTTCTCCAGGTACTGCCAACATCTACTATCCAGACTTTTTTGTCTTTCTTGTCTGGCATGTTATGGGGCAGGTGCCTGTCAGTTCAAATTCTAAATTCCCAGAGCTCTTTAGCTTCTTTGTTTTTTATTATTTTCTCTATTTTATGGTCCCACCAGTTCTTATTTGCAGGAAAATGGTATTTCTTACAGATCTTCCAATGGACCATTGCCTGTGAAATGTTTTTCAGTGAATAACTAGATGGCCCACTGTTTCTTCACCTTCTTTACAAAGTCAGCACTTACTGTCTGTCACTGTCTTCTAAATTCTGGCTTTGTATGCATTTGTTCTTAAGGCTTGGTCTTGTGAAGCCAGAATTATCCCTTCTGTCTCCTTCTTCAACTTTCCTGCTCCTAGCCATTGTCAAATTTTATTTTCTGTTTTGCTTGCTTTTCTTTCTTTAGTGTACTGGCTATGTAATACTTTGTCTTCCCACACAGTCATCAGATGTCTAGACTGGATTTGGCATTTTTGTCTTCCTACTGAGTTAGAGTTGTCTTCCTAAGGACTTGGAATAGGCAGATGTAGTTGTTTAGTAATATTCAAAATTTCAGGATGTAAGCTGTTCCAGGTTAAGCTGCTTTTTGCAATTGATGGGGATTTTGTCAGTGGTGATGGTATTCAAATGGTGGTCCAGAAGTTTTGGAATTATTAGTATTATTATTTGAAATATTTAATTTGATTCTTCTTTCTAAATTAGAAAAGCTTTATGTTATATCAAGTTTTAAGCAATATTTTGGCTTCTAGAAGAAATAGATAAGGTCCCATGAGTCATAACCAGCACAGCTCACATATTTGCATGATAATATTTTTGTTGGTGGGGGAGGAAGAAATGTATGATTTTTTAAAAGATAGATGAGAATAATATAAGGTAAAATGGAGGGGCTTCTGGTTTGACTTCCAGCAGCTTTGGATGCGGGGTACATGAGCTCTGCGACCTTGCCCCAGGCTTTTTTCACCAGAGGATTCCTAAAGGAGCCTAAGCTGCCCCATAGAGGCAGCGAGTGAAGGGGAACTGCCAGGCAGATTGAGGGGAGCCGCATCTCCCCTCTCTGTCCTAGGAAAATCCCTAGCCAATGGCAGAATAAAGCGGCAGCCAATTTGGGTGCCACAAAGCCAGGACCATTCAGAACAAAAGGACTGTGCTGGTGGCGAATTGCAGTGAACAGACATTGTGCTTGGTGAGCTCTTATTTCTTCTTTTTTTGAATAGTATCCCTGAGACTGCAATTAAATTTTCTGAAACAGTTCGGTGAAGTGGTGTATTACTCACATATAATAGAGAACTTGGTTTAACTTTGGAATATTACTTTTTGATAAAAGCTGAGATAAAATCCAGGCTCTGGAGGAAACACTTGGAAACAGGAAATGTACAGGGGTTGTTTATTTTTTATTGTGGGAACTAGACTAAAGATTGCTTATTGATCATTAAGTCACTATGGCTGAAATGGTGGAAATAGTGGTGGAACAGACAGGATATTTGTAAAAAAAATTTGGTTTTGCTGGATGAACCGAGTGTGGAATGGAGTACTCATGTGATGGTGGATCATGATGACCTGAAGAATAGTCAAATGAGTGAGGAGGAGGTGGTTTATGAGGAGGATGGGCAGGCAAGGTGAGGAGAGTTGGTGGAAATGGTGGATCATCCAAAGAAGTGAATCTGAGGTTTGGAGCAAAAGTGTAAGGTGATAAAGCAACTAAAAAAGAAGAAAAGAATTGGGAAAATAGGATGCAAAAATCGGTGATAGGACAGACAGAGAAAGATACCATCAGATGAGGGGAAAAGCTAACAGCAGAAGAGAAGAATGAGATGCAATAATGACATCCTAGAAGAGTCGGATGCAAAGGAAGGACCTGGAGAAAGAAGCTGGAAGACAGAAAAAGATTATAATTCCAAGAAGAAAAGGGGGGGACGATGGTTAGCAGTACCATTCTGAGTTTATAAACAGCTTGATAGCTAATTAAGGCAAAGTTAGTAATATAGGGAATACTAAAATGTAAAATGTTAGAATAAAAATGGCTGTATTGGATAGATATAAAAAAAATCCACAGATATCAGGCAGTATACTTATAACAACAGAAAGAATAACAGAAAGAAAGATTGTTAGAACATACTTGATAGGATTTGTCCTTAAAAAAAGAATAAGAATTTATTTCATCACTTTATATTTTATTGACATAATTTTTAAAACTTGGGAAATGGATACAAAGATGGAAACAATGGAGATGTGCTTTAAGAAAATAACTATTTATGTATGCTTGGATATTTTTGGATAAGACAATAGAAATAGGTTGTATACATACAAAAATTTTGGATTAATGAATTGAATAGGAAGGTTAATGATATTTTACTAGTATGAACTTAAAAGAAAAAGTCTGAATAGAATAGAATTAATATAGTTTAAGGTAATTAAACTGGTTTTTATGATGTTTAAATTATAAAGGAAATTGAAAATTGATATAAATGAATTAATATAACTTCAAATGAAATTTATTAATTTGGCTCAAGAAATGGGAAGGTGAAATATGGATTAATAAGATAGAAAACAAAGATACTTCTTATGAATTGGATTGACATGATTGTATTGTGGGTTGAAACATATAAAAATATTGGATCAAGGAATTGAATATGAATGGAATGAATAGAATGAATATAAATGGAGGGTATGAGTTAATACAACTTTAAATGGAATTAATTAACTTTGGTTTAAGAAATGGAAGTTATAAAGAGGGAAATTAAGGATGTATGCCTGTATATCTACAGATAGCATGATAGATTTAACTTAGATGTGAGAAATATGAATTAACTGGATAAAAAGCCAGGATATTTGTTATGAATTGGACTCATGATTATATTACAAGACAGCTCTGTTCTCACATGAGATTTGTATATAAAAGAAAAATAAACTATTGGCCTACAGGAATTTCAATTAAATTTTCAGAATAGAGTTTTCTTAGTTGTCTGGAAGACATTTTATATCCCCAAATAAATGAAGTATATGCAAATATATTGGAGATCATGTACTTTATAATGCTATAAACTAATGAGATTTTACACTTAAAATTTTTACTTGATTATGTTTGATTTTCATTTTAGTTGTTTGGTCAAGATTTTGCACATCCAAATAAAAACTTCTTGTTCTCTATCAGCTTCTTAGAATACGGTCATCTTTTTAGATTTACACTAGAAATCTATGTATCTCATGATATCAATAATAGCCTCTATATTACAATTGGAAAACATCTCTATAACTTGTATTTTGGCTCTTCAGCTGGCCAATACAGCACACTGAAATTTATAATTGCTGAGCTGTTTTTGTAGCTCCAGACGATTCTTCGAACCTGGACCAGTTTGGTGCAGAATGTGATCTTTTGCTTGAGTTCAGTTTACACATGCCATTCACAAAAGATTAAGAATAGAAATACAGGTAATCCTCAATTTACAACCCATGTGCTTAATGACCTTTCGAAGTTTCAACAGCATTGAAAAAAGTGACTTATGATTGTTTTTCAAGGCCCATTGCAGCATTTCCATGGTCACATGATCAAAATTTGGATGCTTGACAAGTAGCATGTTTTTAAGACAGGTGCAGTGCCCTGGGGTCATGTGATCACCTTCTGCAACCTTCTGACAAGCAAAGTCAATGGGAAAGTCAGTTTCTCTTAACAGCCATGTTGCTAACTTAACTGCAGTGATTCACTTAATATCTCTGTCAAGAAGGATTGTGAAATGGAGCAAAACTCACTTAACAACTGTCTTAGCCATGAAAATTTTGGGCTTAATTGTGGCCGTAAGTTGAGGACTACCTGAATGCAAAAGAAAAACAAAAAAGCTGTTGCCTGAATGCAGCATTCAAATCCCAAAATTGCATTTAAAAGTTTCTGCTCCGTATCTATGATATGTGTTCCAAAAAGCTGATGGAAAGGGCGTCAATTTGCTATTCAAATCCGATTTCTCATTCTGAACATTTTAATTCTGTACAGCTGAAATCTTTCTCCCGAACTGTTACAGTACAGCAAACCATGTGTAGCATGCATTTTCAGCTGGTTCCCCTTTGTGACAGTTTCATTAGTGGACATATAACAGGATCTTCTCAATTTATAGCAAAATGATTACCTTCCAATGACTGCTAGATCTAGTTTCACCTCTTACAATTTAACCATGATGCATGAGACGTGCGTCACCCACCCTTCTCAACTCAACTTTGTTTTAAAATGAGATGCAGCCTTCTACTTAGACAGATTTCCAATCAGGCCTTTGTGGCAAGAAAATAGAAAGAGAGTGCTGTGTAAGAGAAAGCTCGAAGAGCAATCTGAAGCATGGGGGATGATTTGTCAGGTGCTTCATTGCATTAATGTTTGGAAAGGCTAGATTCCAACTACGTGCCGGGTGCTGGTTTAATTTCTTTGTAGAAGTGTGGCCTCACAGGCAGGAGATTTACATGATGTGCCAATATAAAGGAGTGTAATTACATCGCTTGATCCCAACTCAGCTTACTTTCCAAGAGTAATCACCCATCCGAGTGGTGCATCTGCCACTGTTGATTTCTGCACCAGAGTAGACAAGCAAACATGGAAGGCTTTTTCAAAGCTGATGCGTATAATAGGATGCAGGACTGTAATCAATATTTGGTCCTTGACATCAAGATGATTTTTTTTTTCTTCATCGCTTGTTCTGAGTAGAACATTGCATGGCAAAGAAATTTTAAAAGTTTTATTTATTTATTTTTTTTAAAAGCCGAATCACTTAAACCTCTGTTATTGCTTTTGTATGGTTAAATCAAATGTCTTCAAGAAGAAATAAAACTAGAGATTTGGGGACTGGATGACTGGAGTCACAGCCCAGCAAGCACCCTGAGAACTGAGCATGCTGGACAATCTGGAAATACAGAATTTCTTTAGGAAAATGATAAAACGAAGAACTGTAAGAGAGGGGAATGTAGCGTTTTGGAAAAGAAATTCTGGATAGCACTGTAATCTGGATGAAACATATATGATAAAATATGAGAGTAGATATTAAAACTACCATGTTTGATCTGCAAACAATCTTACCTTCAAACATCAGTCCAAATGAGGGTAGAGGAAGATGCAGAAGATGACATATTGTGGCTTTTAATGGTCTGGATTTTTGCAGCCCACATTAGTAGCCCTACTTATAACAGTAATCCATGGTTTGATACCATAGCCACGAACCAAAATTAATCTGTCCAAAACTTCTAATCTTTTGTGTGACCACAACTCATATCTTGACTTCTAATAGTATTCTCATCAAAAGAATGTGGTTTTTGATAAACTTTGGCCAGTTAAAAACAACTTCAAACTGTATTTTAGGAGACTAATTTGTTTAACTCAGCAACAAGATCTCGAATTATGACCAATCATTCAGCCACTATTCAAAATTATGACAGTGATGGACAAATGGACCCATGACCCATGACCCATACAATGGCCCCATGGTCATGTGATCAAAATTTGAGTGCTTGGAAGCCCAGCTGCTTGTATGACTACTGCAACTCTCCCCACCTGCCTTTCTCTCCTTTTACTCTCTTTTGGCCATCCTACACAGTGGTACTGCCCCTGAGAAATAATGACTCAAGCTATAGACTGTGCCCAGGCACACCAGCATCATTCCTCAAAACCCTGATCCCCTCGTGAGCTCCAATCCCTCCCATGCTGCATTCCATAGGCTCTATCGCTCCCCAATCACCTTCACCATTTTTCTCCAGCTGCTGGCTTCACCAGGCCTTCTTACTAAGGCAGCCTCATGCCGTTCTCCAAGCCAGTATCCCGTCTCATGATCCCTGGGAGCCTCAATACACCAATCACATATCATAAGTGCTACTGGTCTGGGCTGAAAGCTGAGGCTTCTCAGGGAAGGACAGCTTTGTGCCATGCTGCTCAGCCAATATGCATAGCTGGGGCTTCTGGTGGGTGGCTGAAGCTTTGCACTACCTTACAGCACACCTTCAACTCATGCATGGCCTGCACCAAATCTTCCAGGGCACCCCTCCACCAACCTCCTGAGATATCCCTGCACTCTTTACCTGGAACTCCACCCACTTATCCACCCATGATTCTTGCTTAATTACTACAGCTAGGAGTGGCGGGATTGTGGACATTAAGGTACATGAACACATGTCTCATTGTGATTTACTCAGCTACCAAGATTCTTGTTCTGTCTGGTCATAAACCAACGAGTACCTGCACTATAAGCAATAATAAACAGTAGGAGGGAAGTTAAACCATGGCTAACTGTTCCAGCTGCTATTCTTTTTGGTGAAGTTGAGTTGGAGATGGCTCATTTTGCTGGTGAACCTAGAATAAAATTGACAAATAAGAACAGCAGGACCCCAGCTAAGCTGTTAAACACATAGCGGAATGATACTTGATCTCCTGTGGATAAACCAATCTTTAAAATATTATGAAATCTAAGGAAGCAGAGCAGGAGTGAGTAGCCTGCAGCTTCTAGACTGGATCCACCAGTAGTATCTTTGGTGTGGCCTTAACCCTTTCTGTTGCCTCCCTGTTTGTTCAATCAAGCAACTATTTGAGCCCTCTCTGTGTATTGTGTGAGTTTTTCCAGAATACAAGGTCCTTTTGAGAAATTACTGTATATCCTTTAAGCAAGACATATTGGCCATAATTTACAAGTCCATATTTGTGAGTCTGTAAAGCAAAGGAAAGCTGAACTAGGGCTGTAAGAACAGTCATGGTTTCACACAGCAACCTCTTCACTTAATGACTGAGTTACTAATCCCAGTTGTGGTTACTACTTGAGGACTACATGCAATAGAAATCCTCCAGTCTCTTCTCAGCGCAGTTCTTGTTTGTTTAATGTAAAGGTAGAAGCAACTGAAAAAGAATATAGAGTGTAGAAACACAGTTCTTGTATTTATGCTTCTTTGTATATTCATTCATTCATTCATTCATTCATTCATTCATTCATTCATTCATTAAATTTCTATACCGCCCTTCTCCTGAAGGACTCAAGGCAGTTTACAGGGCAAATTAAGAATGTACAATACAAAAATTAAAAACCTATTTAATCAATTTAGCCCTACAATTAATAAAATTTACAAAATCAATTAAAATCCAATTAAAACTCAATTAAAACTGATTTCACGGGCACAGACCAGCAAGATAGAATAAATGGGTCTTGAGGCTGTGCCGAAAAGTTCTCAAATCAGGGGATGTCTGGACATCTAACGGGAGCTCGTTCCAGAGGGCAGGGGCCACCACAGAGAAGGCTCTCCCCCTGGGGTCCGCCAGCCGTCACTGTCTGGCTGACGGCACCCTGAGGAGGCCAACTCTGTGGGACCACAGAGGGATATCACAGAGAGGCATTGTTGTTAGTTGTGAAGTCGTGTCTGACCCATCGCAACCCCATGTACAATGTTCCTCCAGGCCTTCCTGTCCTCTA
>JANHFR010001512.1:262475-276996 GCA_032468015.1 Mimophis mahfalensis | reverse complement strand
AGGGGCCAGTCAGTGGTGGGATCAGCTGACAGGGAGCCGCAGCAGAGGGCCAAAAGAGCCACATGTGGCTCCAGAGCCACAGTTTGCAGACCCCTGAGCTATGGAAACAATCCCACTCTGGTACCATTGTACTGGAAATTAATGTTTTCAAAGGATAAACACTGGATAAAAAGAACATATAATACTTAGAATAGAATAGAATAGAATAGAATCATAAAACCTGCTCAGTGCAGAGTTCCACCAAAGCTCCAGAGATCTACCAATATCCCATGGTTCTAGGCATCATGGTTTTGACTTTTCTCAACCTGATGCAAAATCTCACTTTTGCTAATCTCTTAACTTGATAACATCTACAGACCTGAATAGCACAGAGCTGAGGATAGAGCCTGGAAGGCCCACTTAGAACTTAGATCCATGCAGAACCAGGTACAGACACTATACTGGTGTAACTAAATAGGTGGCAAATCCATTTCTAGGCCACATTTATCCTTCCTCCCTTGCTTCATCTATAAAAAGTCAGCATTAAAGCCTGCCTGGAAGATAACCTTCATTTGGAAGTCAAGGTCTTTAAACTCATATTTCTCTAGTATTTTTTTCTCCTCTTTAATCATAGAATTATATAATTAATGAAAAGACTTTAGCGTACTTCTAGTCAACTCTTCTCTCCCAAGTGGGAGAGAATATACACCAGGTGTATAGATATAGAGATAGTGTCAATTGTAATCTGATACATCAGAATGGCACCATGTTGGGAAAAATAGAATTTATAGTCCAGACTTTTTTCCCAGTATTTTCAGCAAATGAGATCTGATCACCTCTCAAAAGACTGAGTTCTATATATCTAGTTACTAACTTGTTGGGCTTTTTGTTTAAGTTCACATAAAATTTCAACTGGTTCTCATACTTCCTCTGCACTAGAAACAGCCAGCTTCTACTATTTTCTCTGTGCAATTCTTCTAATATTTGAAGGCCACCACTACATTTTCTTTTTGATCAGCTCTCTCAGATAAACATCCCTAGTTTGTTCAATTATTCACCATGGGATTTAAGTCTTAAACTCCTCATCATCCTTGCTCAGTGTAATAAACAGCAATGCTACCAGGAAAAGTCCATTATGATTAATATTATTTTGTGAGCAAGTTAAGGGCTTTTTTGGCTATTTCTGGAGATCATCTCAAAGTGATTATTATTTCAGGTGAATCCTGGCTCAAAATCCTATGTTAAGTTTACCGTTAACATTGTATTCCATGTTTTTGACACATGAGAGAACTATCAACTAGTTTTCTCTACTCAGGTGTCTTCCCAAAAAATGAGGCAGCATTTAAAATTTGTTTCATTCCTATTTTGCCTGATCTTACAGGATACCAACAGGGGTCCACACCATAATTGATTCAGGGCATATGTATGTATAATTGATGCTGCAATCATGGCTAGCATGCTGATATAGCTAAACATGAACATTTCCCATAGTTGCTCCCTGCATAGAACGAGATATAGTTTAATTCCTAAGGTGACATATCTAAAGTTCATATTGATGTGGAAGACATCTCTTATCTCCCCCTTCAGGGTTTGATAATTAGTTCTGAGGAAGCCAACATTCATAGCGTCTTGGCAAATATTACCGGTTCCTCACAGATTAATTTTAATATGAAAGGATTTTTTTAAATTTTGAAAAATATTTCATTCAATGTTTTTCTAACAATATACTCTGCAGATTGTAGGAGCTCGCTGATTTGTGAAGTTCCAACTTTTAGGACACTTATAAGTCTATGAAAGACTGAACAACTTGGGGGCGGGGCCAAGATGGAGGACTGGTAGGACATAGGTTTCTCTCGCTCGTCCTTAATTTTTATATCTCTGTCTCCCAGGGCCTCCTAAAGTGTTTTAAAGTGTTTTAAAGTGTCTTAAAGTGTTTTTAAAGAGTTTTAAATGCTTAAGATTTTATGTTTAATGTTTTGAGCCCATTGTTTTGGCTAACAAGCTCTCCAACTCCCACAACTTTCACAACTTTGGCTAACATTCCAGATAAAGCTGTCAGCTGGTCCAACTGGCCGGTTTATCTGCCTCTATCTCATGCTGAATAACTTTATTTATTTATTTATTTATTTATTTATTTATTTATTTATTTATTTATTTATTTATTTATTTGGTTCATATTTATATGCTGCCCAACTCTTGAGGGACTCTGGGCGTCTCACAGCAGAACAACATGAACAATAAAAAATGAAAGTTAAAAAGTTAAAAAATTAAAACAATAGAAACTCATGCATATCAGTTAGGCCAGATCCTGTAAATCACAATGATGGGATCAACGGCCCCAAGTCTGCCGGAAAAGCCAAGCTTTTACTGCTATCTGGAAGGCCAACAGGGTGGTGGAGGTCCAGACCTCAGGAGGCAGTTGGTTCCAGAGAGCCGGGACAGCCACAGAGAAGTCCCTTCCCCGCGGGCCCACCAACCGACATTGTTTAGCTGACAGGACACGGAGGAGGCCGACCCTGTGGGATCTTACCAGTCATAGGGAGGTATGCAGCAGAAGGCGGTCTCGCAAATAACCTGGCCCTGAGCTGTGTAGGGCTTTATAGGTAATAACCAACACCTTAAATTGCGCCCAGAGACCAATAGGGAGCCAGTGCAGCTCACAGAGAATAGGTGTGGCATGGGTGTACCTGGGCTGGGTAGATATAGTGGGAGCGAAGGGGTGGGCCACTCACGGGGAACTCGCACTTGTTGGCTGAAAATGATTGCCTGTTCCGGCCCCTCTGGCTCATCTCAATTGCCCAATGGCTTGGGAACTCAGGGCCCTGGGCTCAGGCTGCTGCTGCTTAATGCGAAGTCTGTATCCAACAAGGCCCCCCTATCCCAGGATTTAATCCTGGAGGAAAGGGCTGACCTGGCATGCACTACTGAAACCTGGTTGAGCCCAAAGGATTCTAGCTTCTTCATTTTCTATTACTTTCTCCCGTTTATGGTCTCAGCAGTGCTTGGGTATTCCAATGCACCATTGTTGCCACAACTAGTCTTTTTTTTTTTTCTTCTCTCTTCTTTAGATTCTTACTTCTCACCAATGGAATTTATTTATTTATTATTTATTAATTTGGTTTATATACCGCCCTTCTCCCGAGGGACTCAGGACGGTTTACAGGGCAATAAAAAACATACAATACAAAATTAAAATATAAATTAAACCAAAATTTTACCCCGATAGATATTTAAAACCCATTATCCCAGTTAAAATTAAAATCAAATTTCCTCTTCATGGCGATAGACCAGCTTGCTGGAAAAACCACGTTTTAAGTGTGCAGAGGAAGGCTCTCAGATCAGGGACAATCCGGATCCCTAATGGCAGCTCATTCCAGAGGGCAGGCGCTGCCACAGAGAAGGCCCTCCCCCTGGGGGTTGCCAGCCAACATTGTTTGGCTGACAGCACTCTGAGGAGGCCGAGTCTGTGGGACCATACTGGTTGGTGGGAGGTTGTCACCGGCAGAAGGTGGTCTTGCAAATGCTCTGGACCTAAGCCATGGAGTGCTTTAAAGATCATAACCATAACCTTGAACCGCACCCGGAAGACCACCAGCAGCCAATGCAAGTCACGCAGGAGAGGTATCACATGGGCATGCTGAGGCATCCCATAAATAACTTGTGCAGCCGCATTCTGAACCAGTTGGAGTTTCTGGGTGCTCTTCAAGGGGAACCCCATGTAGAGAGCATTGCAGTAGTCTAACCAGGAGGTGACAAGGGCGTGAGTGACCATACGTATAAGTGGCAGTTGTTCCATACCTCCTTCTGGAGCACTTGCAAGATTCTGACTTGCTCTGAAAATCCCATGGAATATAGCTTTTACCCACTGTTCAGAGAAATAATTCAAGAAGTTTTCCAGGAAATATATAGAGCATTAAGTTTACTGACCAATAACCAGGTGCATCTTAGTAATATGAGTTTACAGTCTGTCATTTGGAAACTGATTCTTGCTATGGTCACCATTTTGATATAAAAGGAAATTTCTGAAATCTGTATTCAGTCTGGAGACACATTTCATTTATGCATACATATTATAATTCCTGGAACAGGTCAAGAGATGGCATGACACTGGAAATGGTAAAGAAAAGAACATTTGTTTCATTTAGCGTTACCATACTAACACTGAAAGATCCTGAAATGGTTCAAAAGGCCTGTCGCATATATCAGATCTGGAAGCAATTTACCAAGCATAAAGAATACCGCTCACAGAGCCCCAAAGGCTGAATATGTAGATTTCCACTCCTGTAGCTAGCAAATTCCAATCCTTTGGTTAACTAGATTTTTTACTTTTAGAAGAATTGTATGTGAACCCGTAAGCACACAGCATAGAACCACAATAACTACTACTTAGAAAAATTGAGTTATTAAATTCAACTCATTAAGCACAAATATATAGCATTACATCAGACTGAACTGTGATTAGTATTTCTTGAAAACACATTGAACTATTGATGTTAACATCAATGCAAAGCTGTATCCTTAATAATAGAGCAAATGCTTGTTTCTCCTAACAATCTATTTATACTGCAGCAAATCTACAATTGTTCCTCTTTGCATGGATTGGCTAAAGCCATTCTTGCTATGCAAGGAGGAAAAAAATGGACTTTGTGCTACATCAAACGTGTTGCTTGGCATTCTCTATCACAGTGCATATATATCACAACTGAGCATCCATCTCATTGACAGCCCACTGCTGAGGCAGGCTGAAGCTGGTCTAAGATGTTCCAGCGTGATATTAGCATTTTCCCTGCTGTTCTCACAGGAGATGTTTCCTGTGGAATGTGCATGGTGCATGGAAAAAGACATCTAACAGAGTAACTGTTAAATAAAATATTAACATGTGCTGGCCATGGCTATAATCTGACCACTTGGTGGGAGCATATAGATGCTCTCGCCTTACCCCTAACAGGAAGAGGTTTCCTCTGTAGGTATAAATACTCTCCTCCCATTACCATACCTGCTTCTTGTATCATGCTTTGACCCAGGGCAGACATGCCTGCTGCATGTCTGCATCTACCTTAAAGCACTACACTTAGCCGTTTGTTATTTTTGTTCAAACACTTATTAAATAAACAGTTCTCAGTTCAAGCGACTGCTTCAGCATCTTCTTTGGCAAAGAGCATTCTCAGCGATCTGCCAGTAACCAGGTTCCACACCTCAACAATAACAGAGTTGGCTGGGCCCTTGGAGGCCTTCTAGTCCAATCTCCTGCTCAGGCAGGCAGCCCTATACCATTTCAGACAAATGGCTATCCAATCTCGTCTTATAAACTTCCACTGTTGGAACAGTTACAACTTCTGGAGGCAATTTGTTCCACTGATGAATTGTTCAAAATTTCTCCTCAGTTCTAAGTTGCTTCTCTCCTTGGCTAGTTTCCACTCATTGCTGCCCTCAGGTGCTTTGGAGAATAGCTTGACTCCCTCTTCTTTGTGGCAGCTGCATAGATATTGGAGCACAGCCATCATGTAATCCCCTACATACCCAGTTCCAGCAACCATTCTTCATATGTTTTATCCCCCAGTCCCCCAATCATCTTTGTTTCTCTTTTCTGTATCCTCTCAGCATCTTTTTTACATTGTGGCAACCAAAACTGGATGCAGCATTCCAAGTATTGGTTTACCAAGGCATTATAAATTGGTATTAAAAGATGATTTTGATCAGTGGTGGGATTCAATTTTTTTTACTACCAGTTCTGTGGGCGTGGCTTAGTGGGCATGACTATGGTATCAGCTAATCAGAGGTGGTATTTGCCAGTGTCAGCCAATCAGAAATGGTTCTCTGAATCAAGTCAGAGTTATTGCTACCAGTTCTCCAGAACCTGTCGGAACTGGCTGAATAAAACCTCTGATTTTGATTCTATCCCTCTGTTAACACAGCCTGGGATTGTATTGGCTTTTTTGAAAGTGGAAGAGATGTGGCCTGAGGTGGCCATCTGCTTGGCTTCAATTGATTTAGCTTGTCTGGTGTGGAACTTCCCTTTCCATCAGGTTGCTACAGTCAGTGTCTACTCTACAATGGTGTTTTGGCCATGAGCCTGGCTTCTTTGGTGGGGTTGGAGTGTTGATAAACCTAGAGATATATTCCATATAAATTGGAATTTTTAAAAAAGAGTATGAAGCTTTGAAATTGACTAGTTTGTCTCCAACAGCATATGCAATTGTGACTTGTTCTTCTATAGCCTGCTTGGTGAGTAATTCCCTTCCCAGTGGCCAATATTCAAATAAAGCCTTCCTTTCTTTCCTTCATCACAGACTATTCTCTTAAAGGTTCACACCAGTGTAGCATGTAGCACAGACACATTTTCCCTTTGTTCCTTTTTGGATAACTAAAGTTGTATGTCTAATCCACCGCACAATTCCAGACATCTGCTAGATGGCAGCCAAGAGAGAGAAATTTCTAATTCTTTGCTGACACCTAGTGGTGTATCAGTTGACTGCACAATAATCATTTTGGAGAAATTACATTAAAGTACCTGAGAACACCCTACAGCTTGTTTTGACAAACTTGGTGTCAGGCTTACCAGGTAGGCCAGGCAAGAAACATGACCAGATAAACTAATTCTATTTTACTGTAAAACTACATTAACAGAAACTTGCAAATCTGAAATTACAATTCCATCAAGTTTACATTTCCCAAACCTAGGGAGGGTCTCTCATGAAGTTCTTCCCCCTGCCTTTGGGCAATGGTTTATCTAATCTAATTTAATCCTTATCTTATCTAACTGTTCCCTATGTGCCATCTCCTCACCTGGTCTTTCAGGGTCATTCCCATATATCATTGTCGCCCTGGCAAGACTATATATTTACTGACTGCACCTGCACTACACAAGTCCAGCTGACTACATCATTACAAGTAAGGGAGACAAACTCCTTGCTAACACATAATGGTTGATAGGTCAATAGGTCAACAGTCCTTTTGAGGGAAAGAAGCAGGATTTGACAGAGTGTCTAGACTTTACCAGCACCACTCTGACATATATTCTACATAATCTTCAGTTGCAGCTTTCCCCTTTGTTGGTGACATTTGAATTTCAGCCAAGGAAAGCTGCCAGTCACTGCCCTTGTAGCATTCTATGGAGGACCTGTATGGACAGCAAGCCTAGCAAGACCTGGTTCCAGTTGAGAGTTAAGGGTATGAGTAGGGGCTATGCAACTGATGCCAATTTTATTTCCTCTTAGATCCAGGGTGGGAACAGGGACCACTAAAAAGTGCTTCTGTGAATGAGCCCAAATTGAAATATTGCAATGTTAATGGATTAGGACAAAGGTTTACCCATGAAGCATTTTAATGTGCCCCTTTTCATTTCTGCATCTCTATCAAAGATTTTTATTTTATTGTTTATTTTAAAAAACCCACTGCAACAACAAAAGATATTCCTAAGCTTTATATGTCTTTTAAAAGTGAAACCTTTATAAGAACTATGGAGAATAATTCTGTAGAGCAGTACCTCAATAAGGTAGCAAGAGGTACCACAAGCCAGTCTGACTGCATACAAAGACGGTTGTTAAGACTCTGTTATGGAACCATTAAATAGGCATTTTTTAGTGAAAACATCCACCCTCCGTATGCACTGAATCAAATCATGTTACTGATTTTGTAATTTTATGCGCAAAGGACTTCTAGCCCAAGAGAGCAGGAGCTGCATTCTGCTCTATTATCTGCAAAGCAGTTAGCTATGCTGCAGTGACTTTGTTCCTTAGATACATCTGTGCAGACTTGAGCACAGGCAACAGTTATTTTTCTCCCCTGAGGCTCCAGTGTTAACTCAGTCAAACTGCAGGGATAAGAAGGATATAATCAGTCACTTGTGACTACATCCTTGATGGCATTCCTATCTAACTCGCTGGGTTTTTTTTTTATTATTATTATTATTTTGAACTAGCAGGGACTAACATTTGATAATGAGAAAGCTGGGGTTTTCGAAGCAGTCTGAATAACTGTGCTCCTGTATTTTGACAGATTATTTAAGCAGAAATTGCATCCAAACAAAAGATACAAAACAAAGTAGAAGATAAATAACTATCAATAAAGCAAAAGTAAAATGTTATTTAAAAACACTTGTGGGTAATACATTGTCCCCTTCCCTTGCATTCATTTGTCCAACCACTGCCCACAAAATAAATATTTGTACCAGACTTTGAATGTTTAATATTGGAGATCTTTGCTTGTACCTGTTAATGAAATTTAAATCTATTGTGTTTGATTGGTCTTCTAACAGTTTTCCTAAGAACTGAATTTACCTTGCTGTGTAATGGGAGCCATGTTTTATACAAACTTTTAATCCACAAACCAGTGGTAGAATATCACGTAAGGAATTCTATAGAGGATTTTATGCAGTGATGGGAGTCTACCAGTTCACACCTATTCGCTAGAACCTGTTGTTAACTTTCTAAGCAGTTCAGAGAACCGGTTGTTGGAAGAAATTTCCTTTTGTTCTTTTCCACTTTACAGGAATAATCCTATAAGGAAGACAGGAAGGAAACATTCTGGTGTTGTTTCAAGCCTAATCTTTATTGCCCTGCTTATAGAAACTGCTTCTCTGTTAACCCTTCTTACATTCTTGGCAGTACACCTAGACTTACTGTCACCTCTGGAGCTTCCCCAGTTTTTTTTTCTTTGCTGGTACTTGACTTTCTTAAAGGGGAAGGGCTGTTTTAAGCTTTTTATATTGCTGTTGGGAGGAAATACTCCCCTGTTGGAGTTCTTCCAGCTGGGATGCAACGATCAGGACTTTGAAAAAATAATTGAATAATGAAGCAGAACTGCCAGAAAGAAGCTTTTAATGACTAGGAACCAAGATGAGTGACATTCAGCAGGACTTCTTGGCTAGCTAGAAAGATTGACATTGAAACATGAGTTTACATACCCTTTCTGAGTTTTGGTCTAAAACTGGTTTTTGGGTGAAGTTTAATTCTGTGCTTAGTGAAGGGGGAAAGAGTCACGATACACCACATGATGACAATGTGATGCTGTGAGTTTGACACCCCTGGCTTAAACAAACCAAACAATGTTCATTAGTTGCTTCTTGCTATAACCTGATGTCTTTCATTACAACATTTTCTATGCCAACTTTTTTTCTTTTTTTTGGTTTGTTTGTTTGTTTTTGCAGCTGGGAGCAATATACTAGGTTATGTGTGGTGTAACTAGGACTTTCATCTGTATATTATGCAATGGTAGAAACCATTTGTGTCTGCAAAATATAGCTTAACCCCCCCCCCCCCAAAGGGTGGCCATGAGGACCTAATGACAGCTATGCCTGATTTATAAGTGAATTGCACCATTGTATCTTTTGATTCTTTTTGACCATCCTCTGTGGACATCCCTAGTAGCAACTGAGAACAAACAGAATCTTGTAGCGCAAGGATGGATTCATCTAAAAGAATTCAGTAAAGGTCGGGTTAGGGTTAGGGTTAGGGTATAACCAAATGCATGCACTAATAAAAGTTAAATAGAAGAAGGACTGAAGCACCTTTCTGCTTCGTTTAATTGCATTAAACTACAATAGCCTAATAATAATACATTTGCTGAAACATGAGAATTAAAATTAACTTTTAATGAATTGAAGACAATCTTCAGGTCCCAAAATTTAATCTTTTAATAGTCTGGTCGACAGGAATTCTAGCCCTCTCTCCTGTGCATTTATATTCAGACAGCTCCCACTTGCCTGAGCTATACCATCATCTCATACTCATTAACTTTCTTTATTGTTGTACATTTAAAGAGAAGCTAGGTATCAGGTATTTTATTTTATCTCCCATCTCTATTTTAACTAGTAGATGAGAAGATAATCAGAAATTAAGTTCATGATTATGTTTGGGAGCCATCTTAATTTTTAATGGCACATTTTAAGAAAAAAAATTAAAATTTAATTTATATTAAATATGCAATTTAAATTGTAAAATTAAATATTTATTTATTATAAAAAGTTTTCATTATGTTCCATTGATGTTAGCTGGAATTATTGGAGTGTTAGTTGAGATCCATGCTGAAAATGTATACCTTCTATTCTATTCTATGGAAACCCTATTGAGTCCATGTGAGATCACTCTCATATATGTACAGTACAACAACTTGAATATGAACAGAGTAAATCTGACTTAATGGAACAACATCCTAACTAGAAGTTTTGGAAATGCTCAGTGGCATTTTATTCTAATGTAAGTCGCTGTGTTTATAATTCTATTGAATTGTATTTTCTTAAGTTCTTAAAAGAGGGATACTTTTAAAAGTTCTAAAATAAAACACAGATTTGTAATATGGGTTAATACATTTTAAAGATAACAGCTCTTTCTTTATTCTTGAATTTTTGTCCTCAAAACACCTGCTTTGTATTTTCTTAGAAATACAGTAAACCAAATTCTTCGTCAGCCGTCACAACCATTGTTTCCTCCCAATTTGTTGGACTACAGCATTTTCCTTTGCAAACCAGCAATGCTAGTTAATAGATGATATTTGGTAGAATCACAGATTCTTGATTAAAAAAAAAATATCCAGAATTTTGTTTTAGGAAGGCTTCCTCAAATTATGTCCGTTTAAGAGCTGAGAACTGTTGATGGAGCCCTCACCCTTTATGAATTGCACTGTTCATTCCCTTTTCTCTTTAATTGACATTAGATTTCTTTGGGGGTGGTTTTTGGAACCTAGCTTACAGTGTCCCACACTGCTTTAAAAAGCAACTGCTGTATCAATGATGATAAACTAAGAGGAAGATACAGTGTCTGTAATAGCAATGAACAATGGATGACTATATATATCAGCAGAGATATTTGTATGTTGCGGCTACATAACATAAAGGTAAAAGTAATGATTTCCCCATCCAGTTGTATGAGATGAGGCGATGCTCATGTCTATGTCTTAGCTGAGAAAACCGGAAGACATTTTACGTGGCCATGAGGTGCACAGAATGCTGTTACCTTCCCACAAAGTGATGCCTCTTTATCAATTTGCATTTGCATGCTTTTGAACTGCTAGATGAGCAGGACCTGGGCAGAGCTGGATTAACCATTAAGCACAATAAGTACATGCTTAAGGCACCAAGGGAAGGGGGCACCTCAGAAATTTTCCATAGCTGAATTTACCAAGGACCAAGGTGCAATACTGCAAATGGTGCAGCTGATCCACAAAAAGCCCCCCCTCACATTAAATGAAAAAAATTACATACAAATATATACAATAATAATATTATGTAATTGTGTAGACCAGGGGCTCCCAACCCTTTTATTCCCAACCAATTGCAAGCCAGCCCGGCCCAGCTCAGCAGATCTCCTATTGCAAGCCAATTGCAAGCCAACCCAGCCTGCCTTATCTCAAGTCTAGAAGATGTGTTACATAAGATTAGTTTTGAGGATCTGATGAAATTAAAAAAAGTAGGAGAAAACTTTCCAAATATAAATAAAGTGGAAGTATATAAAAATCAACATTATTATTTTCCATCTTACTATACGTTTTGTTTAATTTTGATTAATAAAATTTTATCTTATGGTTTATTATTGTTTATATTTTGAATTACAGGGGGCACCAAAATCTTTTAAGTGCTTAGGGCCTTTAAGGGTCTTAATCCGGCCCTGGACCTGGGGCAAGTAACTGGGGCTCACCCCACCATGTGGTACTTAGGTCTCGAACCTCCAACCTTCCAGTTGACAAGCCTAAGCCGCTAGGCCAATGTGCCCCTTCTTTACATAATGTAGCCATGTTTTAATAATTTTATAAAGTCTTGTAAGTTTGATGTATCTATTAGTGGAGTTTATCATAGTTTTCCCAACTTGATTGTTCTCTGTTAGTCATTTTAGATACTTAATTAAGATATTAAGATACTTAATTTAACTGCTATTTTTCTAGCACGCAGCTAATTTGGATTCTTCTACTTTTAATCATTATCAAGTCTGCAGCTTACAAATGCCTAAAAACCTAAGGGTTTCTTTTAACAGTTCTGAAGCTATTTTTACTATTCACAACATTTACGGAAAGCATTATTTGAATAAGTGCCACTAAGCATTTAGAGGTGATTCCTGTGCAGGTAATCTTCAGGTTACGATAGCAATAGTAATAGCACTTAGACTTACATACTGTTTCACAGTGCTTTATAGCCCACTCTAAACGATTTACAGAGTCAGCCTATTGCCCCCAACAATCTGGGTCCTCATTTTACCCACCTCGGAAGGATGGAGGTCTGAGTCAACCTTGAGCCTGGTGAGATTCAAAGTGCCAAACTGCAGGCAGCCGGCTGTCAGCAGAAGTAGCCTGCAGTACTGCATTCTAACCACTGGGCCACCAGGGCTCCTATATAGCAGTTGCAACTGGAATTTCTGTTGCTAAGCTGTAAAGGATGAAATCAAGGAAGTGCATTGCTTAGCAATAGCAATCCTGCCAATCCCAGTTGCCTCTTAATGCCAGGATCACTAGGGTTGTTAAGCAGGAACAGTTGCGTGGGGGCCACAGTTGGAGGAATGCTGTAGGCAGACACTACAGAGCTAGAGATTGCCATGGGTAGGTGCTATGAAGGGCAGGTGGGCCAATGGAGGTTGTGGGCAACAGGGGGCATTATAGAATACAAGAGTGTATATGGAGCTCATATTCCATAGTAGGACTCCTCAAGAGAAAAAATGGAGGGAGGGACTTGCAATCTTCCCTGCCAGTTTCTCCTTAGTTTTGCTTCTGGGAAGCCAGAAGGAAAGAATCCAAAGATGGAATTCAGCTGGTTTGGACAGGTTCTAGCGGACCAATTGCTAAATTTTTGCCCAGTTCAGAGAAGCAGCTAACCGCACCAATGGCTGGTGCCACCCCAACCAACCCAAACCACGCAATAACTACTTATCTTGCCTCACCCACCTTGGCTGTAGAATAGCAGATGCTGTTCTTTGGCTCCCTCACTCGCTAGCTTGCTTGCCTCAACCATGTGTTCCCTGTGGCCCAGCCCACTTGCCTGCCTTTGCCCTGGGGCCCGCATGGCCCAGCTACCTGCCTGCCTGGTGAGCCTTCCTTCGCCTCTTTGCTGGCATGAACGGTCTGCTGCTGCTGCTGCTGCTGCTGCTGCTGCTGCCACTTTGTTGGTGCAAACGGCCTGTGACCGGGCCTCCCTAAGGCTCCTCCAGCCTGTTACAGGCCAAAATGGAAGCTCTATGGGCCTGATCCAACTCTCCCAGGCCCCTTTGGGCCTCCCATTTATAAAACTCTACCTGACTCTGTTGTTACAGCGTCAAATCCTCACAGCTTCAACCTCAAACTGTCTACCGTGGACCTCACCCCATTCTTAAGAGGTCCTTAAAGGGGGCTTGGATATGTGCACCAGTGTGCCTACTGTCCCTTTTATCTGTATTTACTTCCTTTCTTCATGCTTATGTCCATATCTATACTTGTTATCTTGTACGTGTTAAAAAACAAATAAAATAAATAAATAAAATACATGTTAGCACATTTAACATATATAAATGCTACAAAACCTCATGAAGAAAAATCCAAACAATTTAAGGATTTGGCCATTATGGAATAATCTGTTTAAACTGTCTTAAGTCAATCAGTGTCAAAAGTAATTGCCATCCAGTGTTAAGGCAGTTTTGCAAGCCACTTGAGGATCTAATGAATATCCATTTCAGATTTTATTTTGGAAGTCATGGGAACTGGTTACATTCTGTTCATTGCACCAGATGGCGTCCCATTTGGTATTTGCTAGCTTGTTTGTAACTTGGTATTTTGTTACAAGGGAAGAGGGGCAAATTCAGTCAAATGTGTGCCTGATCAAAAACAAAAAAACAAAAACCCCACTGAAGTTACTGGAAAAAAAATGACTTCAGCTTTGAAAATAGTAGTTAATATCCATGTAAGCCTTCTGATACTATTGAAAGAAATAATCTAAAAGAGTAATCCTCAATGATAACTCTTTCAGGGAAAGAGAATAACCTCTATACAACCAAAGAATTTAAAACACCAATTGGAAGAAGTCAGGCAACAGTGCTTTTTAGCTGCAGTAAAATTCTGTGTGAAAATGGGTACCGATCGCAACATTTCATATAAAAACTGAAGTCAATTGAATATATTATTAAATATACTGACAGAATTTTTTCAGTGCTAAGTACAGAAGCAAATGTAGTGGCAGTACCTTACATTAATTAATTACATTAATCATATAAATGTAATTATATTTTTCTGTACCCCACATAAACCTGAACTCTAGTATGATTATGTGAGTTTCACCATGTAGTTTCAACACGCTCTCAGCCTCAATAATTAATTGTTAAAAGTATCACAAGGTACAGGTAGTCTTCAACTTACAACTACAACTGAGCCCAAAATTTCTGTTGGTTGAGTTTTCCGCATTTTACGACCTTTCCTGCCAATGTTCTGAACTGAATCACTGCAGTTGATAACTTTAGTCTCCTGGTTGTTAAACGAATCTGGATTCCTTGTTGACTTTGTTTGTCAGAAAGCCGCAAAAGGGGATCACATGACCCCGGGACACTGCAACCGTCATAAATAGGAGTCAGTTGCCAAGCATCTGAATTGTGAT
>JANHFR010001512.1:239959-256541 GCA_032468015.1 Mimophis mahfalensis | reverse complement strand
TAGTGTTATTAAAATCAATCTTATGTCCTGTGGCTTTTATATGTTGCACCAAAGAGGAAGTTTTTTCTTCATTTTTTTCTTCATTTATATGTGTGTGTGTGTGTGTGTGTGTTTCTTTTCATAGATTTTGTATATATATAATTTTGTATATATGTATATATATATAATTTTTTAATTCAGCTGCCTTTGTTTCACTATCAGCATTCATAGATACACTCACATGTGCTTATGTACTACATTCTCAATTTAAGTTTTATTGATTTAAGTTGCTCAAGAATTGTATAGCAATAACATTTTAGATTAGTACTGGTGTGTGTTAAAGTGCATTGCACAGGTACAGTATAATAACAAGGGTTTTCCCCCTAACTTTTGTCTTTGTTTCTCTGGCCTGTGTGTTCCTGGCTGGGCTTTCTGGCTCTTCTCCTCTTCCACAGCTTGTCTGTAAGTGAGGGACATATCTAAAATAACTTTTCCCACACTGCTGGTCAGGGGGAAGGAAAAAAGCCTCTCTCCCCAGTTTCCTCAGCTCCTTTTCTGTAGCCTCTTTTCAAGAGGGTTGCCAAACCTTTAATTTTGTTACTTTTACTCTCGGGGCTTGGTTCTGTTGACAGCCTGCTCCTCACAAAAATGGATAGATGCAGAACTGCCAGGCAGCCATCTTGTTTTATCTCCTCCCCACCAGCACCACCCTTACTCAATACTGCGTTTCGATTGGCAGCTGCTGCTTGATTGGCAGCTGGGTTGGCCCCATGGTGGGGGAGGGGCAAGAAGGGAGGAGAAGGAAAGAGAGAATAGGATCACCGGCTTTATGACTGGCTCATGCAATCTGGCCTCACAACCAAAAGTCCTCCAAGTTAATTGGCGTGAGATGGGCAGCACAGCACAGCACAACACAGCACAACACAGCACAGCACAACACAACACATGTAGCCTGGAGAGAAATCCATCTCGTGTATGTGTGTGTCAACTACAGCAGGGCATCTTTGAAGAATATGTGAAAATTCCTTTACAAATGGATGAAGAATAAAACCACACTCCATTCTATGGGGGAAAACAGAGTTTGGTGCTACTTCTTCTGCTCTCCTTTCCTTTGGCAAACTTAGAATCCAAATTATAAGTTAACATGTTATTGATTTCATTTTCATTACCTGCTGCTCCTCTCTTTCTATCCATCCACCCGCCCCCCTTCCTCCTCACTGCTCTTTTGAAAGTTTCTTTCCTCCCATAGCTGATGTGGCCCTTTCCTTTCATTGCCATTTCTTTCATCTCAAACACTCTTCACTTCACTCCTGTCCTCTCTGCCCTTGTTCTGCCACTACCTCTACGCCCTTCAAGGCGTCTATTTTACCTTCTGCAAAATCTTCTTTCTCATTTTCTCCTGCTGTCACTTGATTTTCCCCTTGTGGCTTCAAACTCTGAATCACTTTGCCGGCTCCCCAACTTATTTCTCTCTGAATCCCTTCTGTCATCTCTGTTCTCCTTCGGACACTTTCAAGCCTGACTCCCTCTCCTAGGGCCTTGTGCTTCCTGATCTGCTCTTTACCCCAATGGCCATTCATTCTGCTAAAACAGGGCTGTGTTTTATGTCTACTTCTTCCTCTCTGCATTAACATAAGCTGAAGATTCAAAAGGCAGTGAATAGGGAAAACTGCAATGGGAATTTTATACATTTGTGGGTGAAACCAAGGTGTTTGCTTTTAAGGATATTTGTGTAAAATGCATTGATTTGTAACAGAGATGGAAGGGTAGACACTTGTCTATCAGGAATCATAGACACGTGTTTTACTGAAATCATTTGGTCTTTACAACCATTCTTTACGTGTGTGTGTGTGCGCGTGTGTGTACTTACAGAGTACTAACCAAGCTTCATCCCGAACTATTTCAGCCTTTACTTTTTCCCAAATCAATTTTTATTCACAGTAATGGCTGAAGTTGCTTATAAATCCATCAAAATACAGGAAAGGGAGTAAAGTCTTTGTAGCTTGCGTGAAATAAAAAATATATATCTTAATTTGATATCACAGTTTGTTTTGCATTTCTGATGCAAAATTGAAATAAAATTAGGATATAAACAGAGAAGATATTTTGATATATCATTAATGATTCTTTAAACATATGGTAGAAAACCTGTAGTTGTTCAGATATTGCTGGTTACGTACCAATAACGAGTTCCCTATTATAAAGTATCATTTATATAGCATAGGGTAAAAGCTAAAAAGAAAAGCTCTTCAACGGGTAATACATATATGCAATTGAGGAAAATACACATTAATGATGTAATACAGCATTTATTTATGAGCATATTTATTTAGGACTAAATCCAGTGGAAATATTTGTAAATCATTTCACTACTCACAATTCTTTGCCCACATCATTAGCAATTATTGCTTTCCATAGGCACCGTAGAGAAGCTATGTCAAGTCCTCCTCACTTGCTTTGTGAGGCTACATTCATAGTAGGGTGAAGGACTTATGAGATTCACTGCTTCTCAGATATTTCACTGTGTTCTCATATTTCTGTTTGAAGGAGTCAGTAAAGCTTCAATGCTTCTTGTCTGGCCTTAGTTTCAGCTGATAAGGACTCTTGCCTAGTATAATGCATTATTGGTGTTTTTACTTTAAGCAGAGATACAGTGGACTTAGTTCAAAATGGATGGGAACCATTAAACAACCACTTTATTGGGTTTTGCTTAAACTGCACCCTTAAAAAGTACAAATCTTTGACAACTCAGTATGTTCTAGGAATAGGGTGCACTTTTTAACTAGGCCAGTGTTTCTCAACCACGGCAATGTCAAGATGTGAGGACTCCAACTCCCAGAGTTCCACAGCCAGCGTGTTTGGAATCCTGGGAGTTGAAGTATACACATCCTGACATTTCCAATATTGAGAAACACTGATCTAGACAATATAGAGGCTTCTTATCTAAGAACATTTGGTTTAAAGGGTGACACAGAAGTAATTGAGCAACAGCATTGTGTAAACCTACTTTCCTCCACAATATACAAATAGCTGTTACTCTACAGAGCCAATTAGTATCTTCTCTCCATCCCATTTGTGTTGATTGTACCAACACATTAAGAAGAGTAAAATAAATGTTACATTTTATGCTATTGTAGCCTTGATGAAAATAATAGGTGGTTTATGGATGAACCTTAAAAGGAGTAAATCTCCAAACATTTAACCACATCTCTGCAAAAAAGAAACGTTTTTTCCTGGGGTAGCAAGAGATGAGCAATTACTTGTGCTCTCAAAAATGACAGTATACACGAACAGTTCTCTGCTTGTTCCTTGAAACACTAACCTCTACAATACAGTACAAGGTTACTATCAATTCATTTTTCACTTGCTCTGTATAGAATAAAGGAGCTGATTCCTCATGAGGTGCCTAGGGAAGGAACTAACTGGACAGCATGTAATCTAAACAGAAGTCAGCAGCAAGAGTATGAGTGGAAAAAGCAAAATTTGAACACACTGCATTTTTTAAAAAACAAAGTATTCTTTTGCCCATATTGATTATACATTGTGCATTTTGTACATTATACTCATTGTATAAAGTGTTACATATGTTAAGTATTGATTGCAAATTTCACTTAAGAAGTAATAACTGAGCACAATGAGTTGTGCTCTTAGATTGTAAGCTGCCCTAAGTCTTCAGAGAAGGGCGGGATATAAATGGGATTAAAAAAAAAATTCTTCCCCACATTTTTATTTAATTTACTGCCTTACCAGCAAAGCCCCAAACAACACAGCTTAAATGAAGAGCCACTAAACCTGCAGCCTTAATTCCTTAACTATTTAAACCTTCAACATTAGAGACAGGGTTCCAATCTTGCAGGAAAATGGTTCTGACCTTGGAAAGCAACTAAGAAGTAAGTTGCAGATTGTATATTTCATGTTCTCACTCATAAGGATTTTTCTGATTTGGTCATATTTGCATCCTGGAGTTGGCTAGCTGGCTCTGCCAAACTCCATAGAAGATATTGAATGCTGATTTTGGGGTGGTGGTAGAACTAATTAGCCTTGGGCCTCCATAACACCAAGCAGAGGAATGAAAAATTTCAAGGACCCGAAGGCCAGCCAGGATTGTAAAAGCGGACATTTGTTAAAATGTGCGTTTCATAATAAATATTTAACAATCTTACTTTACAGAAAATATATTAAAGGCTGGCACTTCATGTTTAAGTATTAACTAAACTGTTGTAAGACAAAGGCACTGGAAATGCACTAAGCTGGAGAAAATAGAGGAATACTTAAGGACATTAAAAATTAACACAATTGAGAATTATTTCAACCAGTTTTGTAATTTTAAAAATATAATTGTCCATTTAATAAAGCACACAAGGTTTTTTTTCCCCCCTGAAACAATTGGGAGTGCATTTGACCAAAATAGGTTGACTCTATTTTGCCTTATTCCTACACTTCAGCTACTTGGGCTTCTGTCTTTTAGAAAGTTATATACTTTGCTGACTGCTTAATCTCACATATTGCAAACCAATTATGCTAGTGTTTTACTGCTTCTTAAGGAAAAACATCTTCTTAAGGAAAGGGATGCAGTGGCTCAGCGGCAAAGATGCTGAGCTTGTCGATCAGAAAGGCTTGCAGTTCAGCGGTTCAAATCCCGAGCACTGCATAATGGAGTGAGCTCCCGTTACTTGTCCCAGCTTCTGCCAACCTAGCAGTTTGAAAGCATGTAAAAATGCAAGTAGAAAAATAGGAACCACTTTTGGTGGGAAGGTAACAGCGCTCCATGCACCTTTGGAGTTTAGTCATGCCGGCCACATGACCACAGAGACGTCTTTGGACAGTGCTGCGCTCTTTGGCTTTGAAATGGAGATGAGCACCACCCCCTAGAGTTGGGAACGACTAGCACATATGTGGGAGGGGAACCTTTACCTTTATGGAAAAACAAGATTTTAAAAATAACATAATAAAACACACAACAAAGGTTAAGGTAGCCCACATGATTGAGTCTTAAAAACTTTTCTGTATTTCTGCTAGCACCTAGCAATGGATGAGTCAGATCAGGACATTTGTGGTAATAGCCTAAAAGGAAACCACTTTTAAGGTTCACTGTTTAAAATGTCATTTAGTTACTCTATAATTTACACACACACGTACACAACTATATTAAGTCCATGTATCTTCAGTGTCTTGTGTGTCACGGCTCATTGATCTTTTGTTCTTCTTAATGATAATGAGAATGACAGTAAAATAGGAATGAACGCATGACCTTACTGTATCTTAATATAAGGCACATCAAGTGCTAGGTAGGTCAGATCCTGAAAAATTAAGATTATAATAGTAGAAAGTAAAAAACAAAACAAAACAGAATGACAGTCCCTAGGAAGATAAAAAAGAACAAGACATAATGAGCAGAAGAATGATTTTTTTAATGTTTGCTATTTCCAGCTGATAATTTCAATACATAATAAACTTCAAGAAATATGAATTGTCAGGGGTCCCAGACATTAAGAGTGGTTAAGTACTTGTGCAATGTTGACATGGATAGTCTAACAAAATTGCTGTCATGGGGGATATAACAAAACACAAAGCTCCACTGAAGCAAAATGCTTCTTGCCACTCTCAAGTCTCTTTAACAAAACACTTTTTACTAGCTTGCATACTTCCAACATTAACACTGGGTCAGAGTAGCCTATAATTTTACTTTCTAGGAAACTTTTGGGGCCCAGGAATTTTCTTGAAATAAAAGCCATGATGCTCATACTTTTTCACTTCTTAAAAGCATTTTTTAAAAAATAAACAACATCAGATCAGTGCCTTGTAAATCTTAGCTTAGGGCAGTGTTTCTCAACCTTGATAATTTGAAGATGCGTGGACTTCAACTCCCAGAATTCCACAGCCAACAGGGGCTTAGGGTCTTGGGGAAAATGTGCTCCCTTGAATTTCACCACAGGGAACTCTAACATATGTATGCATACATGCACACACCAACTTTGCATCACAGGCAGAAACACCAACTTTGTGTGTGTGTTCTAGTCTTATTTTGCTTCTTTGTCTGGTGACCATTCAACATCTTACCAACTTGTGATATGCCTCGTTTCACCTATTTTATTTATTTATCAAATGTATTGGCTGCCTGTGCTAAGATTGGTGACCAATAATTTGATAAATAGAATAAACTTGCCAATTTCAGATGTCATGACAACCCTAACCATGTATGATACATCAGTTACTCCTTCAGCACAAATTTACAGCTTATTGTACTTACTTCTGTGCTTTTATTTCCCATCTGCTCAACACTTAGTTTTGTAAATTTACTTACCTCTGCATCCTAAATCAGTCCTTTAAGGCACAGCAGCAGCCTTAACTATGGTTATAGTCATACATATTGTAAACTGTAAACTTAGTTTAAAATCATCTTAAAAGGGCAGGTGTTTCCTCTGTGTTTGACAAATTATCTCTCTGTTCACCATCTATACTTTGCTAAGAAGATTATATCAAACAGAGATAAAAACTGAACTAATTAGTATTAGTGCATCTGCCAATATAGTTTCACCATCCACAAGGAATGTTAAAGAATAGGCCTAAGGAAATTGGCAATTTACTGTGCTTACTAAAACTTTTGTTTTTGCAATTGTCTGTTACACATAAAGGTAAACGGTGCATATATGTTATTTTGTACAAATTGCTGAAATCCAAGCTTTCAACATAATGAAAACTTCAAACAATTACAAAAAATTAATCTCTTTATTAACCAAAAGTAAACATCAAAATCAAGAGATTCACAAATCTATTTATTACACAGACTCTTCCAGGGCGCTCTGCTAATTCCTATTTTCTTCTGCTTACATTCATAGTTGTTCTCTTATATTTTTCAAAACAATTTGCCTTTGATTTTGAATTCTGGATCTTCCCAATTATTTTATTGAGTATATATTCTACAATTTAGTAGTGACTAGGTGAACAATCCAGATTCATTTAGACAAAAGCAACATAAAGCCTGCACATTTTCTAACAAAGCAAATTGAGTTGTAGGACTATCTTTAAAGCAAGTAAATTTTTTAGCAAGTACGGTGTAAAAATCCACAAATCAAAGAAAAATTTGCAGTGGAACAGCCAACATTTGGATAAATTATTTTCTTTCGCAGATAAGGCACCTTTGCTCTAAAACAAGGAATACCCCAGCAAGGGTAAATAGGCTAAAAACTCTGAACATTTTATTTCTTTCCCTCAAATCCATCCACATCCATCAAGGGGGATTCTGCAGATGCATCCTTCATTTTATTGTGAATTTTCTTAAGAAATATTTCAGTAATTGAAATTGGGTTGGAAATTAGGGGTTATATTCAAATACCATTTAAGGTACCATTTAAGGTTTAACCCTGGAACTAAAAAGTTAATTAAGAAAATGGAAGTCTAAGCAAACCATTGTTCAGGATGGATAAAAATGCTGATTTATCACATTAAGTTATTTTAACAGATAAATAAGACAATATATGAGAAGCATGTTGAATATTTTAAAACTATGTAACCAAGTAAGTATTTTTCTCAGCCCTGGGAGCCTGGCATCCTTATCTTGCCAGCAATAAGAAAGTCAAGGATGAATATTTTAATACGTTTCTTCAGTAAAATTAACCTAACCTGAATGAATAAATACTTATATTTATAGGTGAATGCAAAATACCTGGACAGCAAAAATTGGAACAAACGTTGTGTTCTCTAGAAGCTCCATTTCCAGGAACATTTAATGCTTGTTCTCTGTGCCATTTTATTTTAATTCAACTGTAGCTCCTTTCCTGAATTCCTTATATACTCTGTCATAAAAAGAGCTTCTCACACTGTACATAAAAATATTTTCTGTAGGAGAAAAGTTACCAAAAATAATGCCAAATTGTATGCACATTTTTTAAAATATAAGTGGAATTTGATCTTCTTTTGGATATTGCCTGTTCTAATATGGCTGTATTATTTAGTTATGAAAAGGAGGAGGAGGAATAGGCAACAGAGCATCAATAACAAAACATTTCAAGGATGCACTACAAATGAAATAAAGCACTTGAACTTAACCGATGTCAAGGATCAAAAGAAATGCTTCCTTACATGTTACACAATACTTATTGGAATACAGACTCCAATGACCTTGAAACCCGTGGCTTGTCTTTTCCCCTCTCAGAACATGTTTTGCTACTGGCAGAAGATGCTGTCAAGCAAAACATTGCAAAACTGGTATCATTTCCTAGCCGGTAAGTGGAACACCGATGCTAAATATTTTATGATTTGATTTCACAAGTTCTTTTTCTCTCTTCTCCTTCCTTGCAGGTTTGATTGTTGCAACACTGGCAATATGCTGGCTACCGAATCAAGTTCGAAGGATCATGATGGCAGCCAGGCCCAAGCAAGACTGGACAGTCTCTTATTTCAGGGCATATATCATTCTCCTCCCCATAGCAGACATCTTCTTTTATCTTAGCTCTGTAGTAAATCCACTCCTGTACAACGTTTCCTCCCAACACTTCCGGAAGGTCTTTCTTCAAGTCCTCCGATGTCGCCTGTCCATAGAACATGCCAACAAACAGAAGTACTTGGCAACTAGTTTAAACTCTGTAGCCAATGTCAACCGTTCCAAACGCCCATTGATCTTCATGTCATCCAGGCGAAAATCTTCCACCAAAGCAGCACAGAAGGTTTCCTCAAATCTTCTTCAGGGTGAGGCTGAAATTGACTCCAGTTTACCAAAACAGAGTCCCGAGTCACTGGAGCTCAACGTGAGAACAATGCCTCTGGAGGCTAGCATAGATCCAAGTCCTGTTAACCAGAATGGTGTTTGTGAACATGAGTAGTTAATACTCATAAAGAAATATTACAGGATACACAATTGGCTAAAAAGAAGCAGCAATAAAGGGAAACAAAAGAAAGGTTTTACAGCCAACAACTTGTACCCCCTAAGTTCAAGTACAATAGATGACTTTCCAATAACATGAATGGTAGTGCTTTCATATGGATGACTGTTGATTTTTTTTTCTTTGTTTCGTTTTAAAGTGCATACTGGAAAAATCAGACAACTAAATCTATTCTGCAAGTAATGAAGTTGTTGAGACTTCTTTCAGATAAAACTCTTCTTTTGGTGGGAAAGCAAACAACATCACCACAATGGAAACCAGCTGTGCTTTTGAGAGAAGCGACACAGGAAGAACGATGGCAACAAAGGAAATCTTCCTTAAGAGTTTAGCAATGTGCGGGTGATAGAAACGGCAAGCTAGACAGCAGCACGGTTGTTAATACTCCTGCCCTAGGCACGGTGCCAGCATTTCCTCGCTTCTTTGGCCTGGGCCCATTACAAAGTGGAGTGTTGCAACAGCTTATACAAACAGAGTTTATCTTCCCTGGAGTACAGAAAGTCTGGTATCCAGCAGAGGTCATGAGACAAGCTGCAGAGGAGGCACAGGACTTGCGATACAGGATCCCTGCGACACAGAACAAGAACTGGTTTAGTCTAATATGAACAAATACACTCTCCTATATAACTGAAGGGCTGTCAGGCATTCACATGGTGACTATGAATGCCAGTGCATGCCAGGACGTTCAGCTCATTACTATTTATTATGTTTTAATAGGAAAAAAATAAAGCTTAAATAAAACGGCATTAATACTCTTAAAACATGCCATCCCTTCCAACCCCTTTAAGGCCTGAAAATGGGGGGGAGGAATGTGTTGTGTCACACATTGTAAGTGTTGCAAGACATTTAAAATCTTTAAAGGTTTAATATTTGAATTTGACACAATTGTCAGAGTATCGTTTGATTTTCAAGAGAATCCATGGTCTGTTATATATTTTAGAAATTCTTCAGTATTTCTGTAAAAAAACCCCACCAACCCTAAGCTGTGAAAAGCTCATAGGAGAACACAGCAATGTTCTACATTACAGGGAAGAAAAGATTAGAAAAATCTCTTTGTTGTAACTAGGCTTTGCCATATGAAGCTGGGTACACTGTTATTAAAGGTATATGTGAAAGGTTTGCTTCAAAAGTTCTGGTGGTTATAAAATGAACTCTCCTTTAATACATGCACTTATAGAAACATACACAAAGTGAACAGCTTATATTCTGCACCCAGCTGTCATATGACCTCAAAATCTCTTCTTTCATATGATCTGATAGAAATTCATCTTTGGGCTGGATACATAAATAATACGGCTATCAAACACTAACTTCAGTTTCTCAGACAGTTTGCTTTGGGATTTCTGGAAGTAACCTTCATTGTTAATTTAAAACAATTCTTTCCTTTTAACTAAAACTTGTGTTGACCTTGCTCTCTTTATTAGGGAGAGAATTAAACATAGATGAAACATAAAAAACGCATTTGCTATATTCAGGGAATTAAATATTTTCAAAAATATATGTCCCAGCAAAAATGTAGAAAACATTATCTTGTGTTGGCACTTGTAGAAAACATTATCTTGTGTTGATACTCGGTAATATGTAAGAATTTCATTATCTCCTATTTAATCCACGATTTACTGCTGATCAGCAAATAAGTACTATTTTAGAGCTAGAAAAACAAAAATGTTTTACCTGACAGTACATTTGATTAAAAAATATACTAGGAATATCAATAAAGGCACTTATATACAAATTCAGTATTTGCAATATTAGGAATTTGCAATCTAAGTCAGTTAATATTTAATATATTGCATTCTTCAGCTGCACCCTTGAATAAGCCAGTCCAATTATTAAATTGGTTCAGTTGACCCTATTTTGGTAGAAAAACAGACCACTAAATTTTGCACATAAAAACGGTTCCTTGCCTCTAACTGACATTCTTCGAATGGTCAACTGTGAATTCATATATATGGGATATGTTCTTATTCAAGATCTGCTGAAAATATTCTAGAGCTTAAAGAATTTCTTGATGGGAATCCCATCCCTCATACATAATCCATTTGCCTGGACGTGGTTCCTACTAAATCCTTTCAGTTACAGAGACTGATACAACAAATCCAGAGAAATACTGAGGTCAGCTAGCTCCTTGTGGAGTTAGAAGGGCAGTTTGTGTGAATTCAGATATTCACTAAAGTTATAGGTAAGCAAACCATTTTTTGTACTTCTAAGATGACTAAAGGAAAGGCCTTCCTCAGAGAATAAAGACCCAGGTAACAACTTTGGATAAAAATGAAAATCTTATCTAGATTTGGAGAGGGCATATTTGCTTAGGTGGCTTGTAACAAAAGACTGGCAACTGCAGGTGTCTAATTGGAAAAAAATGTTGAGGAGAAAGACTCAGCCAAGTCCATTGAGAAGGGCTATAGTCTGCTGCAAAGAGAAAGAGGCTGCTCTTTGAACACTGAAGGAAAGGTGTGGTTTCACACTCAATGTGGAAGGGTTGGGAAATTGAAGACATTTTCACTCCTAAATGGGATGCAGAGACAGGCCTTCAGAGAAATGGTAGTGATATCTGAGTGAAGGATGTCTCTTAACATTTAAAAAAAAAGCCAGATTTCAATGTTAAATAAAAACTCTGTTCCTCTGGCTGCTGAGCTAAAATAACTTATATTACGACTGTACAGTATGTGTCAGAAGATATTTATTTATTTCTTATGATATTTATTTATTTCTTATGTATTAATTTGGTTCCTAAATAAGAAATAAGAAATAAATCTCTTCTGACAATTGCAAAGTGATTCAAAGTGGCATGCAAAGTGGCTTAAAAACATCAGCAAAACAACACAAGGAACCAAAGTGATAAAACAGTATCAAAATGTACAGACAAATCTTTCATCTGCATAATAAAAAAGTGACCCACAAGATGACGTTTTACATATGGGACCCAGCATCCCAACCATACTTGAACGTGCAGTAACAAGTAAGGGGTTGCAATATAGGTGGTCCTCAACTTATGACAATTGAGCCCAACATTTAAGTTTGCTAAGGGAAACATTAGTTGAGTGAATTTTGACCTATTTTACGACCTTGACACAGTTGTTAAGTGAATCACTGCAGTTGCTAAGTTAGTAACACTGTTGTTAAGTGAATCTAACTTTCCTAGCAATTTTGCTCATAAGAAGGTTGTAAAAGGGGATCCCATGACCCTGGGACACTGCAACCTTCATAATGATGAGCCAGTTGCCAAATGGCTGAATTTTGATCATGTGGCCATGGGGATGCTGCAATGGTCATAAGTGTGAAAACCAGTCATAAGTCACTTCTTTTCAGTGCTGTTGTAACTTTGAATGGTCACTGATCTGTTGTAAGTCAAGGACTACCTGCATATGAAGCTATGAAGAGATTTCCTCCACCTGGAAGCCTGCAGGTGTAGGATGAGAAAGACAAAGGTTTCACAGAGGTATTGGAGAATATAGCCCCACTTCAAAAACATTTTATAAAATCATGAAATAATGAAAACACCACCCACTGGTGATTAGAAGGCAAAGCAGTAGCTTTCAAGGTATTGTAGAGGGCTGAAACATCGTCTTTTTGAATAGTCTGTTAAAGCTGCCTACTTTATCAGAGAAGGAGACCTTTATGAAATAAACCCTTTCCGAAGAAAAGCGTTATCTAGTTTCTGATCTGAGTGTCAGGTGACAGAATAGCTAAATGGATGGAAGAGACAACAAAGCTTTACTTTTGGGTACCTTTGACTGAATTCAGCATAAAGGGGAACTCGACAGAAACTTGTCATTGAGGATAATTGAAAAGGTGTGGGTTTTGAGAAAGAAACATAAGAGAAACTCTAACTTTGAGAAGAGAAGAAGGCAATCTTTTGATAACAAGCCATGGAAAATTAGAGCTGGTGTATGATGGTTGTTCCAAAGAGGAAAGTGAAAGATGTGTGGAGAGTGTGAAAAAATGAGCCTCCCAGTAAGGGAAGGCTTCTCTTCTCAGGAACAATGACTGCAATTGGATGGTTAGCCACAGTGCTTGAATGAAAGGTGAGAAAAATATGTGAATGAGAGCCTGAGGAACCAGTGGTGGTCAGCATTATAATGCTTTAGGAAATCTACGAGGTTGATCAGGAATATGGAAAGCAGGAGGATAATGGTCAAAATCCAATACCATCCTAGAAGCAGCAATACAAGAGCACAAGACAGCAGAAAAGGAGTTTTCAGAGGGCAACATGGTTGGCTTTAACTCCTGAAACTTCAAGATAATGGGGTCCCTCCTATATCTGATATAGCACAAGTATCAAAACTTGATCACATCACATGACGTCCTGTGATGTATCGCAATGTTTTTTGCCTTTGCAGACCTGAAGTGGGTGTGGTCTGCATGTGACACATCTGGCCCGTGGACCACCAGTTTGACACCCCTGCGATATAGAGAAGATGACATGCAGGATAAGAACTGAGCTGAGATCTATCCTGTGTTTTTCCCTTAAAAAATGTATTTTGGATCTGAAGGGGAATGGATTTTCTAAACTGGCAAATCTGGCATTGATACACCAGTACAGGGGTGTCAAACTGGATTTCTTCAAGGGCCGGATCAGTATTGTAGTTCTGCTCCATGGACTGGCAGTGGGGGGTGAGGAGCAGGGGAGACAGGACAGATGCCTCCTGCAGCACCCTGCTGGCTAATAATATGGGGCACGGGGGGCTGCACACAGCCCCTCCACTCATTTTCATTCTCCATGGCCTCCTGCAGCACTCTGCCAGGCAAAAATGGGCTGTTTTTGGCCAGCAGACTGCTGCAGAAGGCTGGGGAGGCCAAAAATGGGGCGGGAGGGACGTATACGGCCCGTTTTGGCTGGCAGAGGCACTGCAGGCTGGTCCTTTGATATTTCCAGGCCAGCCCCATGGGCCAGATTTAAGCACCCTGCGGGCCAGATCTAGCCCATGAGCCTTGAGTTTGATACCCCTGTACCAGTAGAATCAAAGCAGCAGGCTGAAACTTCTGCAATTGTACGTGAAAAAACTTAGCTCCTCTTCCTCCTTTCTTTTTTGCCCCGATTGAAAGGAGTGAGCCCTTTAGAAGGTTTTATACATACATTGAATTATTTTCTTGATGCTGAAGGTAAAATTGCAGATGTCTCTGGATTGATTTATTATGTCAATTTATATAGCCACCCATCTTGCAATCATGACTCTGGATAGCAAAGATAAAATTATTGGCAGAAGGAGATATAAAATATTTTTGAAGTAGGACGTATGAGGTAACTGGTAACTTTTGAGGCACAGTGAAAATTTTGGATAAAGACAAAGGGCCATAAATGGTCTCAGAATTGACTGCTCTAAGACCCCCCACCCTCCAGAATAGTTTATAAGTTAGAGAAGGGATTGCACAGAATCTGTTTTGCTACCACTTGGCAAGTCTTACAGGAGTCCAGTGTGACCTTTCCTAAGGGATAAACAATTTCCACAATTACCCAATGAAGAAAATTTGCTTTTACAAGGCTGAACCTGCAGAATGCGGCCTTGGAGGCCTTATGTCTGATCCAAAAGGCACATGAATGGGAAGAATGTCAACAACCTAAGTTATAAAACAAATAAAAGTAATAAAATGGCATCAAAATTAAGCAAAATAAAACAGCACAAAGAAAAAAAAAGCCAGGGAAGACCTCCCAACAACCCAGATAAGTATCTTGATAGAATAATTATAATCCAAAGCAACTGGCAAAGCTAACACATGGAGACATTGATGTGTCATGGTAATTTGTGATAACACAATTGTTTTCTGAGTGGGGTATCTTTTTCCCTAGTCTCTTTGTACAGGTAGTCCTTGACTTACCCCCACAATTGAGCCCAACATTTTGATAGCTAAGCAAGACACTTAACTGAGTTGTGTCCCATTTTATTGGGTTTGCCACCATTATTAAGCAAATCACTACAATTGTTAAGTGAATTGTGCAGTCATTAAGTAAATCTGGCTTCCTCCATTGATTTTGTTTCTTGATAGCCACCTGAGGTTACAAAGAATGATCACATGACCACGGGGAAGTGCAATTGCCATAAATATATGCCAGTTGCCAAGGCCTGAATTTTGATCATGTGACCTACATACATATGATCACATGATACTACAGTGCTCATAAGAAAACTGGTCACTTTTTACAGTGCTGTTGTAACTGTGAATGGTCACTAAATGAATGATTGTAAGTCAAGGATTATTTAAAATAGTTTCTCCCCCCCCCCCCGTCTTATTATTTAATCTTTTATACAGCTTGTTTTATATAATAAATGTATACGTTTTTTAAATTATATACTAAAATGTTAGAATTTTAAAGTATTTCATCTTTTATACAATATTGACATATTCAGCTATTCACTTTGTGTAGATAAAGGGCAGGGGCGAAGGGGTGGCGGTTGTTGTAAGAGAAGCTTTGTATCCGTGGGAGGCCACTGTCACTCAAATTGCCGGGTATGAGTCCTTCCTCCTGAGGTGCGGTCCTAGGGTTCAGTCGGGTGTGTTGCTGGCGTGCCTTTCGCCCAGCTGCATGGCAACCACCCTGCCTGGGCTGCTCGACATCCTCACGGGGTTGGTGGTGGAGTTCCCGAGGCTGATGGTCTCGGGGGACTTTAATCTGCCATCCCTGGGGGGTTCGTCTGGGCAGGCCCGGGAGTTCATGGCTTCCATGGCAGCCATGGACCTGACCCAGGTCATTCATGGACCGACCCACGAGGGGGGTTACACACTCGACCTTGTGTTTTTGTTTGGCCAGTGGCTAAGTGATCTGGGGGTGTGTGCTCCAACTATTCTCCCCCTGTCATGGTCAGATTACTGTTGCCTGCGGCTTAGCTTCCATTATGCCACCCCTCGCTGCTGGGCTGCGGAACCGATCAGGGGGTTCTGCCCTAGGCGCCTTATGGACCCGGAATGGTTCCAGCGGGCGCTTGGGCCTGTACCCAACTCCCTGGCTCATGGCTCGGTCGAGGCCTTAGTGGAGGCGTGGGAGAGTGCAGCTGCTGAGGCTTTGGACCGGGTTGTACCCGGCGTCTCGAGGTGACCAGTCTGTTCCATCTTTATCTATGGGGGTGAGGTGTTACCTCCTGTAGACAGGGCACGCAATTTGGGAGTCCTTCTAGATGTGGGCCTCACATTTGAAGATCATGTGGGGACCGTCGCTAGGGGGGCTTTCGCCCAGGTTTGCCAGATGCGCCAATTGTGTCCCTATCTGGACCGAGACGCCCTACGTACAGTCACTCATACGCTGGTGACCTCCCGGCTCGACTACTGCAACACACTCTACCTTGGGCCGCCCTTGGGGATCACCCGGAGGCTTCAACTGGTGCAGAATGTGGCTGCGCGAGTTGTGATGGGACCTTCCCGATACTCCCATGTAACACCTCTACTCCGCGAGCTGCATTAGCTTCCAGTTGCCCTCGGGGTGAGATTCAAGGTGCTGGTTATGACCTAGAAAGCCCTAAATGGCTTGGGGCCGGAATATCTGAGGGGACACCTGCTGCCAGCGTCATCTTCCCACCGCCCGGTTCGCTCACACAGGGAGGGTCTCCTCCGGGTCCTGCCAGTTACGGAGTGCTGGAGGGCAGTGCCTAGAGGGAGAGTATTCTCAGTGGAGGCGCCCGCCTTATGGAATGAACTTCTGGTGAAACTCCAGATGGCCCCTGACCTCTCCTCTTTCCGTAAGGATTTAAAAATGTGGTTATTTTCTTTAGCCGGCCTGGACTGAGGGG
>JANHFR010001512.1:217741-228995 GCA_032468015.1 Mimophis mahfalensis | reverse complement strand
TACGACCCGGTCCAACGCCCCGGCAGCAGCGCTATCCCACGCCTCCACCAGGGCATCGACCGAGCCATGAACAAGGGCTCACTGTACTAGACTATAGGCAACCTGATGCCTTGCTGTCCACTGTGCCTTGATGCCATCCACTTCCCATCCCTCTAACTTGATTTCTAAAGATTGCTAGAGCGTTTTGTTACACTTAGATGAGAATTGGCATGAGTGAAGATGAAGCACTAGCTTTTAGCATCGAGTTTGTTTTCCATGTATCTGGTATTTTAGAAGACAGAATGTTGACTACAGTATAATACTTTGCTTTGAAATGTCCTCAGCTACACTTCTGCGTGTGCACACACACACACACACACACACACACACACACTTACTTCCCCAAGCGGGAAACAATATCAGTACTTTGCCTTTTAGTAAATAGGCCTCACGCTCATGCCCTTGTGTGACGGGTGTCCTTCCACATCATTTTCTATGGCATTCAACAGTAGTGGAGGTTAGGGTGGTGGAAGTCACCTTGCCTCTGCACATGGCAAGAAAGAGGTGGGTTGGTAGGTTGCCAGTCTCAGTTAGCCCTGGTCTTCTTTGGGCTGCAGAGGTCATGATGCCAGACACACACTGCATTCTTGGTCTTGCACTGATGACATGATTTTACAGGTGGGGCTGGGATCTGCTTCCTGACCACAACTCCTGTCTGCTGTGCTGTGACTTTAGAATGTCAAGCTAGTGCCATCCCACAGCCAAGAAATTGAGCTGGAGAATGGCCTCTGCTCCTGTTTCTCTTTTAGGACAGTCACAGCCAGTGTCTGCCTTTGACTGGCGTAAAGAGGTTGTAGGTGCTTTCATCACTGGAGATTTTTTTTTTTTGTCTGAAATGGTATAGGATCTCCTACTTGAGCAGGGGGCTGGAATAGAGGACCTCCAAAGTCCCTTCCAGCCCTATTCTGATAGATTGATTTAACATCTCTATCACTTTCCCTTACCGCTTGTGTTCTGGCCACACTGGTCTATGCTGTTGAATCTAACTACATCATTCAAGAATTTCTGATTTATATCACTTAGAGCTTGTGGTTAAATCTTGATTGCTGAAAGTCCATCCTAATTTTTAAATAATTAATTTAAAACCCCCACTTTTGTTCCCTAAGTAGTACCTACCATTTGTTAAGTGATTTTGCCCCATTTACAGTCTTTCTTGCCACAGTTGTTAAATGAATCACTGCAGCTGTTATCACGGGTAGTAACATGGTTAAGTGAATTTGGCTTTCCCATTAACTTCACTTGTCAGAAGGTCACAAAAAGTCATCACATGACACTGCAAACATCATAAATATGAGTCAGTTGCCAAGCATCTGAATTTTGATCACATGACCCTAGGGATTCTGTAATGGTCACATGAAAAACGATCATACATCATTTTTTTCAAACTCCAAATGGTCACTAAATAAACTGCTTTAAGTCGAGGACTACCTGTACTGCTTTTGCTTTTGTTAAAGCCATATAAAGTGACTTTGGTTTAAAAAAAAAAATCTGTAGAGCTATCGTTATTCATTTTAACAATTGCCATCTGACTTTGAAAAAGAATTACATGATTGCTAATAATGTATAAATACTTCAGCTTATCATCAAAAGAAATTATTTTTTCTCTTATGGAGGAAAGAGATATGTATATGATACACAAAGTAATCTGTTACTGATTTGGACTAGATACAGTCTTAGAACGTTGCATTTCATATCTAAATTAAACTTTAAAAAAAATAAATATGCCAGATATCAACTAAAAATCAGTTTTAAAAATGACAGATTTTATTTAGTGCATAAAAAATAGAATTTGGTTCTCTACCCACTTAGTGAAATTGGGAATATGCAACAGCAATATTACAAAGTTTTGTGATGTGTAAGCTAGGGTAAAATTTAAGATACAGAAGTTTCCTTATACAATGAAAATCAGTAATGAGATCTTGAGTATTAACCAAATGTAAAGAGAAAGTTGAATTAGAAAATGGTTATGTTAAACAAACGCACTAAAGTACGGAGAATGTGATATTTTATTCTGTGCACATCTTAAGTCTAAACAAAATCAATATTATCCCAAGTAAAACATAGATAAATTCTTTATATCTATTCGGAAATAAGTCCTCTGAGTTAAATGTATTTACCGCCAGTTACATTTGTAAATGTGTCCAGCAAACAGTTTTACCCTACAGTAGTTCTGTTGAAATATAATCACTTTTCTATTACTCATAATTGTGCCAAATTCTGTGCATCAGCATATAAAATGTAAATGTGACTGGGATTGATATCTAGTAAGTGGTAATTGAAAGCCAGTTTGGTAATAGAAGTTTAGGCATCAGGCTAGAAACTGGAAGACTGTCAGTTCAGGTTCTACCTTAGGAATAAGGCCAGCTGGGTGACCTTGGGCCAGTCACTTACTTTCAGCCCTAGGAAGGAAGCAATGGCAAATGTCTTCCAAAATCTTGCCAAGAAAGCTTCAGGGACTAATGTAGCAATGTCTGAGAATTAGACACAAAATGGAACAAGGCCAAAATAGTTACTGGGATTAGAAACATATTATATTTTGTTTCTATCTTAGTACCTGATGTCATTATATACTTTTTAAAAGTTACTTGATAGCTAGTTTTTATTTGTGTTAATGTAATACCAGGTTATTTAAGCTAAACAAGTTTTAGTAACTATTGAAGGAACTCAAGATATAAAGATAAAATATTACAATTATTATATAGTTAGTCTTATTATTTTATTATACAAAAGATATAATAAATAGTTTTTAAACTTGTACAATTACTTATTTGGATATTTTAGTTCGTAGTACTTCATGCTTTACGTGTTTAATGTTAACACCTAACATTACTAATTTAAAATTACTGAATTTTGCTTGATCTACATATTTACATTCTTTGTTGGTCAAAAATGAAAGAAATAAACTTGACTGAATATTAATGGTTACTTTACTGTAAATGACCTGAATCCTGAATACCTTTATATCAAATTAAGGCTAAACGTTGATTGTTTCACTAGTTCAAATTCTTTCTTAGGGACATTAAAGGGAAGTTAAATCTACTGAGTAAATGGATTTTCTTTGTGTAATATACTAAGTACCACAACCTTGCTAAGCACATTGATTTGTGCTTCACAGATTGTAAGCCGCCCTGAGTCTCAGGAGAAGGGCGGCATATAAATGGAATTAAAAAATAAATAAATAAAAAACCTTCCTCTTACTGACTTTAATGGGACTAAAGTGGCTTAAAATCCGAATAGATTTGTTTCTTATGTTGACCTACTGAAAACTAAGTCACCTTCCGTTCAAATTAGAGAATTTGAGTAAAATTTTAATTTGTTAAAGAATCTCTAATGTTAAAAGCAGGCATTTGCACTGATTTTAAAATCAAAGTTGAGGTTCATTTTAATCAGAATTGCCTTGAACAATAGACAGACAGAAAATAAATTTGAATAAATAACTCATTTAAAATTAAATTTTATGAAATAAAAGCTGTATGCTATGTGAAAATAAGTTCTAATGATAAGTGAAGAAGTACTGTTACAATTAGTTTGGTAAACCCCAAAGGAAAAAGTAATTAACTATGTTCCTTTACTATGGAAAATATTACAAATAATTTAACTAGCATTGGAAAGGCACAATACTTTCAATTTAAAGTTTGAAGGGCCAGTTAAAATAGTTCTAACTTTGAAATTAATATTGTCATGGTAACTTAGGTTGCTAGAAAATTCAGTTGTAAATCTTATTTTTAAAATGTAGAAGAATATAGTTTCCCAAAAAAAGGTTTAAGCAACACATTTCAAGATAAAGGACTTTTGCTGGCACACATTTTATGCCTTGATAACTTTGAACTTAAAAGACTATTAATATGACTCCTGGAAGCCTGTTAGAATTTAAAATTGTAACTTGTGGTAAAATGTTTTGGTCCAAAAGAGCCCTATTACAAGTAATATAATGAAAAGTAGCATTTCAACATTTTGAAAGAGGGGTTTTTTTTGCTAGTATTTATTTTAATACTTTTAGCTCATTACAAATTTCATCTTTCTAATTAATTGGTTTTGGAACAAAATGTGTATTTTTAGATATGTGTCCAAACTTGAAATAAATACTAAAAATACACCAAAATGGTATGGTTTTCTTAAAATTCAGTACAGATGTAAATACAAGGACAGTAAAAGGATTAATTAAAAAGTGTTCTGAAACTTTGTGCTTGAACTCAAGACTTTGATCCCTTCATTTTTAGAGAGTTATAAACATGGTCTGGCCTGACCTCCACTTCATTCTTTGGACAGGTCAAATCTCAATTGCACAAATTGATGATAAGCAATTCTCTGGTCTATAGAGTAGTCAAGTACTTAGACACTAGTGGGCTGTGCTGCATTTTGATGAATCTACTGGAATTTCAATTCCCTTTCATTTTTATAAGTTAAGAAAAATATTATGAAGAAGAAATATAAAGTCTAGTAATTTTTATCATGGCACTGTATTTCAAGAAGATCTTCCCCTAATTACAATGTAGGATTGGTTAATCATTGTGGTGTTTTTTATCAGGACCAACTACCCACAATTCTATTTATATCATTATCAGATTTATTGCAGAACTATACGAATCCATTGCTAGAGTAATAAGCATAAACAAATTACTTGACAACTGTATTCTGGTATTATTCTCCAAGGTCAATCACATGGAGTATTCTCCATGTATGCAATTATCTTGCTTTAATAAGCCTAATCTCATTTTGGAAGTTCAAATGAGACTGTATGAATGAAGAAGCTGTTACATTTTGACATCTATCTATCTATCTATCTATCTATCTATCTATCTATCTATCTATCTATCTATCTATCTCCTATCTTTGGAAAGAAGAACTAATATAAACCAGCCTGTTTCTTCCAAATTTACACTTTAATCCAAAAATTATTGAATGTATAGAAAATGAAAATATTTTATCCATTGTTTCTGCAAAATTGTTTGCATCCTGCCTTACATTTGTTGCATGAAAAATATCTAAACCTTTTGGGGAAAATTCTAAAGTAAATTTCTCTTTTTTTTCTGTAAAATATAACCACATTTATTAGTCTTACTTTAATTACTACCTCAATTTCCATAGCTATTCCCTGCCTAGATCAAACATTATGTCTCGTGAACTGCTGGAGTAAATAAAAAGAGCTATCAATTCAGTACATTTTCCTCTAACAAAGGCTTTGTAATTACTTGTACTGTGATGAGATTGAATGAACTTGTTATTCCTTTCCTTCTATTTTCAACAGGCCTAAAATTTGTATTGCTTTAAAGTAATTTCAGCATTATTACCCAGTTATGTACTTTAGATGAAGTGAAAAGTATAATCTGTATATTTAGATCAAGTTACATTATTTATGAAGATTTCTCCAAATAACTCAACCTTGAGCCTCAGTGGTGCAGGCTGTTAACACTTAGCCTAGCAGCCAGCTGCCTGTAATTAAGGCAAGTTGGAATCTCACCAGGCTCAAGATTGACTCAGCCTTCCATCCTTCCGAGGTAGGTAAATTGAGGACCCAGATTGCTGGGGGCAATAAGCTGACTTTGTAAAATACCGCTTGGGGGGGCCAAAAGCCCCAATAAGCAGACATATACTAAAGAATGAAGGCTATTGATAAGTACATTGAGTTGTGCTTAAAGATTGTAAGCCGCACTGAGTCTCCAGAGAAGGGCAGCATATAAATTGGATTGAAAACAAACAAACAAACTCATATTCTCTAAATATCAATTAACGTATTTTTCGGAGTATAAGACACCTTTCCCACCCCCCAAAATGGGTGGAAAAGTCTGTACGTCTTATACAGCGAAAGTTGCCAAAGCCCCACCCTTTGGCTTCTGTCTCCCAGCAATTTGCCTCCTTGCAGCAAACAACAGCCTGTTTCAGCTTCAGCACAGCCTGATTAGCACAAACAGCTGTTTCAGGCTGCAGGGACTGGCATTGCCTATTGCCACCTCTGTGTGCCCCATTTTCCACCTGTTGCAATCCCTGCCACCAGAAATCAGGGAGCGCGGAGGCCGAAAACGGGGCACGTGAAGGCGGCAATAGGCTATGGTAATCCCTGCAGCCTGAAACAGCTGATGGTAGGGAGGCCGATCCAACCAATAATTGGCTGCTTCTGCTAATCAGGCTGTGTTGAAGCTGAGGCAGACTGTTTGCTGTAAGGAGACACACTGAGGCAGATTTTTTTTTTTTTTCCTCCCCAAAAGCTAGGTGCATCTTATTCTTTGGAGTTTTATAATCTGAAAAATACAGTAGATGGAAAAGAAAATGCAAAGAGAGGGCTGTCTGTTATAAGCAGTAATTAGCACAATTTATCTTACCTGAACTTTTTTCCATTACTTCCTTCTGACACATGTCTTGGACATTCACAGTACAATTCACAATGAACTCTGGCGCTGAACAGTCATTATTTAGCTGAAATTCCTCACACTGATAACACTGTATTTGCAAAGCAAATCCTAAAATAGAAAGTTTCATAGGTAGATAGCATCAGGTTTTTTTAACAAATTCTAATACTACATTGCAATCAACTTGACTTATGGGTAAATACTTAAAGATTGTGTGATTTGCCAAGTTTTCCTCCTCCCTGTAAAAAAAATGTGTTTTTTTTTTAAATGTGTCAGTGGCCCCTGACTCTCACATATTAACTGATTCTTGCATTGGGGTCTGCCCCCCACCCCTTCAGCTAAGCTAAGGCCAAGGCAAATGCTGACCACACACAGAATGTTTTTTTTTTCACCAGTTATTCTGCTTCTAAGTTTTCATAACCACCTGGATCTGCATCAGCCTAAATTGCATCCAGCAGGGGGCAGAATGAACGATAAGGACCTGTAACAAAATTGATTTGTTTTGCTCACCGATTTTCCTCTCCTCAAGTTTTTTTTTAAGCACTATGCTTTTAAAAAGCAAACCAACAGCGCTGGGGGCAGCGTGGACCTGGGAGCACTGTTCTTAATTTTTGCGCCCCAGACCTTTTCCGTGCGAAAGCATTTACTAACTGCCAATTAATTGCAAATGTTTTAATTACTATTTTGCCATGCACAATTACAGCTGCAAAGCATCCCCAGTTCACCTCTTTTTATCATGTAAACGAGGTCCTTCTGGAAGTTAAGGCCAGGGCAAGGAGACGGATTCGGGTATTTTAACGATTGTTTTGGAGCTCTGCCCCAGCAATGAATCGAGTACCTGTGGTCGCCGGCATCGGCGTTGTTGAACAGAAAAGTGGGAAACAAACGCAAGAGGGTCGCCCTCTATTAATCCCGTTTTCCAGATGCGCTCGGGGCTGCATTAGGGCAGCCCCTAAAGAGACAAGGAAAACTTGCCTCGGGCTAAAAGGGCGACTCGCTATAAATCAAGTTGTCTGATTCACCCGTAGCGGTCCGTTCTCACAGAAGAGCCCAACGGGAGAAGATCAGCACTCAACCTTGGCTTGAAGTGGGGAGCCGCTCCGGATCCCCATTCCCCAAATGAGTTTGTCCCCCTCAGTTGGAGGGCGGAGAGAGGAAAGGCCAGGAAGAGCGAGCCAAACCCGTCCCCAGGCTATTAAGCTAAAATATCCCAAGCACTATGAATAACGCGCTCCCTTCGGCTACTTGGGAAAGGGACTGAGGAGTTCTGGCTCCCAGTCCGTTGGAGGAGAGGTGGCCAGACGGGCGGGCTCTCAGCGGCTGCCAGGGGAGGATAATTCGCTATAAAGCCCGCTCGCCTCTTCTTTCCACCCCCGAGTGGGAATCGCCAAGAAGGGGGCCAGGAAGGTGGCGATGCTGAGCCGCGGCGGGTTTGCAAGCTGCCTGAAGTTGAGCCGTCCGTCTGGTGATGCGGGTCCAGAGACCAGCAAAAAGCTAAGGGGGGGGGGGCGGGTTCCCGGAACGAGGGGAAGGGGACAACGGCCATCTGGATACCTCAAGCTTTGCCCTCAAGCCTTCCCATGGCGGCTGTAATCAAGCACCGTCTTCCCCTTGAGAGAAAGAACCGGGGGGGGGGGGGGGAGGCAAAAGCCGTCTTGGCCATTGGGCTTGTTGCAACAACTGTTAGGATGCATGGCGCGCGCGTCCACCCGGCTGCCCCCCATGGCTCAAACCGGGAGGCGAGTCAGGGTGCAGCCAAGCGGCTGAGGAAAACCCGCGGTCTTGGTCGTCGTCGGAGCCTCGAGGTCGCTCGGAGGGGAACGCGCGAACTTTGCCAGGCATCCCTGCCTCGGCGGGCGCCCTCCCCGAGGAAGGCGAAGCGCCAGAGGCGGGAAAAGGTGGCGAGAGGGACCAGCCCGTCCCCTCGCGCGCTTACCTGGCGCCAGCAACAATCCCCAGAAAGTTGTCGTCACGGCGAGGAGCCACATCCTCTTGGAGCCGTCGGAGGTGAAGGTGGCGTCGGCGTGCGAGCTCGGGGCGAGGAAACCGCGCGGTCTCAGCAACAGCCCGAGCCGGGCGAAGGTCGGAGCGCTGCGCCCCTCGGCTCGGACTGAGTGGCGCTGCTGCAGCCACCGCTGCGGAGAGGAGCTCCGAGGGCAGCAAGCGACGCCCGAGCCCGCATCGCCAACCTGGCCGAGCTCTTTCCTTTTCGCGCTTGAGCTCCCTCCAGCGTCGCTGGAGTTAAGAGACTGAAAGTACCACGGAAGACGCCGCGCCAAGAAAAAGGAGAGCGAGGGAGCGCGCGAGAGAGACAGAGGCGTGCCCCCCTCGCGTAGCCCCCCCTTCCATTTCGTCGGGCCACGTGACTTCTCAATCCCCCCCCCCCCGCCCGGCTTCTCCCAGACCTTATTTTCTGAGGCGGAGGGAGGAAAGAAACTTTGGGGAAAGGGGTGGGAGCCGTCACGCTCCGGCACAGACGGCGTTGTGCCTCGAGACGTCTGGTCGGAGCAGCCGCGGAGGAGGAACCGGACCGACCTTCCCGTAGATTTTTCCCGCCGCTGAATTTTCACCTTGCCCGCGAAGCCTTAAGCATGAGGAAAAGAGAGGTTAATTTAACAGGCAGCCACGCGGGAAGAGCACCAATAAAGTCTTTCTCGCCTGCTGGTAGCTGTATCAGGGATGCCCCTTATTGACAGTATGGAAGTGGTACTGCCCCCCCCCCCCCATGGAGACACCCTGGTTGGGATCCCTGAGAGGTCCCCCATCCAAACACGAGATGGTTCCAACGCTTCTTTAGTTTCTCAGGGACAGCAAAATCGCCCAGCTGACGTTTGTTCGGCTTATTATTGGTTTACTCCTTTATCGTATCTCAAGCCCCGCACGCTCGCAGACTCGCTTTCTGTCACGCTCCTTCGCTCCTTTCCCCATCCGACCTGTTCCTTTCCTGGGTGCGCATGCGCCTCCTAAACGCCTTTGGCTTGAAAAATTGCAACAGGTGAGATCGCTCCGAGACTGTTAATTAACATTACGCTCCATTGGCTGCCTCTTAGTGCTTTGGGCCATTAAGGCGGGCGACGACCAGCTTTTCTCGCCCGTTCTCTCCGCCTTGAAGGGCGATGAGGACGTGCACGCGTGTGTGGGCTCGCGCCTGGATGCGTTACTTGAGCTCGCCAGTAATAGCGCACAGGGTGCACAACCTGTGCAAACGTGCGTCGCTTGGGTCTCTTGCACAGTTAAACGAGCCGGTCGTTCCTCCGACTTTCCGGAAAAGTCTCGGTTCCTCCCGCCCATTTGCCCCGCTTACTTTCTAATTCGTGTCGGAGCGGAAAGGCCCGGGAAATCAGTGGCGGCCCGCCCTCCTCTTTGAAAAGCGCTCAGTCACTCAGCTAAACCAACGGGGGGTGAGCTTCTGAACGCGGAGCTGCCAAATGCGCGCCTCTCGCGGGCAGGGGACTGCGCTGAAGACGGTCCCGGTTACCGAGAAGCGAAAGGGGCGCCCCGTTGCGTCTCGGTGGCCATGCGACTGAAGGGGGACGGGCGCAATCTTCTTTGGAGGAGGAACTGTGTGTAAGATTGAGAGAAAATCGGGGGATGCGGTTGATGTATAGGGAATGTGTAGCAAGATTTTTTTTTTTAAAACCCGCAATTTAATAGTAGTCCATATTATAGTGGCGATGGGTAGGTTACACGCGGTTCCCGTGCATCCGGACCCTCTGAGTAAGTAGACTTCAAAGTGATAGTTTCGCGGACATCTAGGCGGGACAAGTTAAACACACTCCAAGACTGGCTCGACGGGAATAAACGAAACGAAAGGGCGAGCGAGACCCCCCGAGTAAGAGACTTTTGTCAAAAGCGCAAATAAAGAGCCCGTTGGAAGTCCCAAATAAACGGCAAGGGCAAAAGAGAGAAACGCGCGTCGTGGAGGACGCGCCGTCTCTGAAGGGGTCTTCGCTTTTCCCATTCAATCGCCTTTTGGGAACTGGGAAGTTTCTGCGGCTGGCTTAGCCTCATCCGGGCTGAGAAAATGAGCGGGAGAGGCAACGATTTAGCAACCAAAACAGCCCTTCACTCAGGCTCCCCTAACCTAACGCCCTCCAGATGAGCAGGACCGACTATACAAGCTATTGTCTCTGGCCTCGTTTACTAATCTCACTGGCTACAAAGGACATCCATTTGGAGAAGTTTTCACCCGGTGCCCGTAACTCGGAGCCTCTGGTCTGGCCTTGCAGCGGAAAAGGCCAGCACGAGAGAACTAATCCCCATGATTTTTCTCCGTTGTCTTTAAATGAAGTCACTTAAAAATTTCTGCCCACTATTTGTCGGGGTCATCATGGCAAGCTGTCAAGAGATCACCGGAGTTGGGGTGTATACTTTCCATATAGCGTTATTTTGACAGTGAGTTACCCTACAGGGTGAGCCAAGCCATGGTGATATGTATTTCATAGTTTTATGTGGCTTGTTAACCATTCATCTGAGATGAAACCAGTGATCAACAAAAATAATGTGTTTTCATGGGTCTGAGATCACTTGCTGCATCAGAGACCTTTAATTCAGCTCTTGGTCTATCCAATGGCTACAGAATCTTAGTTGCCAATGTTGCCGAGCTGGCTAATTAAACGTACTGTATAGGGCATTTTGAAACATAGCCGAATAAGCAGTGGCGTATATTTCACAGCATGCTTCCTAGCACACAGGCATCTATACTTCCACCAGGAATATGCCAAAGATTGCTCAAGGCTGAATTGATTATATAAATCAGGAAAGGAGGGCAAGTGGAATAAAGCTTACACATCCTGGCTTGATGTTAATAAGGAGAAAGTGGTTATTTTCTGAAACAAGGGATTGGTAAGACTGTTTAAAACAGTGTT
>JANHFR010001512.1:168161-184947 GCA_032468015.1 Mimophis mahfalensis | reverse complement strand
CTGAGTCAACCTTGAGCCTGGTGGGAGTTGAACCTGCACTAATTGCAGGCAGCTGGTAGTACTTTAGGAGGCATTACTCCCCTACACCACCACGGGTTGTTAAGCAAATCTCAGGCAGCTCACAAGCATGTGTTCAGGAAGGTGAGTGGCTGCTGCCAGGTGGGGAAGACTGCACAGGCCGTCAGTGAGGCACAAGGACAGCTGATAGTGGCTGCTGCCAGGTGAGTGAGGAATATGGACAGCCAGCACAGTGCGTGGTGTGAGTGTGGCAAGATTGGCAGCTGCCAGGTAGGAGAGGGTGCACAGGCAGCCCATGAGGCATCACACGAATATGGCAAGGTTGGGGGGGGGGCGTGCTGCTCTAAGGGAAGAGGGCACGAGCGACCGGAATGACCTATTGACTTTGCTTGTGGGAAGCCAGCAGGGAAGACTGGAAATGGCAATTACGTGACTGGGAGATGCTGCAGCCATTGTTACGTGTCAGTCAGTTACCAAGTGTTCAGATCACATTAGCATGACCACTGAGATGCTGACATGACCACAACTATGAGAATCTTTTGTAAATACCACTCATTCAGTGCAGTCATAACTTCAAATGATCACTGAGTAAGTGGTCATTAAATGAGACTCCTTGTAAACATATTACATGTGTAAAGGATGTCACTGTGTCAGAGGGAAAGTGAAGGAAAAAGTAATTTTCCTTCATCCCTTCTTTACTATAGTCTCTATTTGCAGTTCATCAGAAACAGAGAGGGAGCTATTCTGGTGGCTGGAAGGCTACTGCCCCTTTTTAGTAAGGAAGGGAGAGTAGGTAGAAACAGAAGGAGGAGAGGGGAGAGAACTTCTTGATCTAAGCCTAAATGGGTGTTTATGGAGAGAGATGCAGAAATAGTTTTCTGTGGAGTCTGAATTTCTAAACAGACCTGGGAAAAGTTTGTCAGCCTCAGAATCAATCATCATGATACCTGACATTTATTTCTCCAAGCAGGAACAAAGGGGCTTCATTGCTTCTGAAATCATAGTCTCAGGGAATGTGGGAAGGGTACTCTCCAGATTTAAAATATTGAGATGGAAATTATGGGTTATTCGTACGAGAAGCAAGAAGTTAGAGATAAAAGAACTTAGGATCTGTATTGGCAACACACAGCTGCAAATTTCCCCTTGTAGAGAAACAAAAAAGCCAAGCCGATTTTTTTTTAAAGATTTGCAACATAAGATATGAAACTGCTTTTTTTTTGTTCCAACATGCAGTGATTTTTAAAAAGGTAAAAGAAACCTAATATTCAAATCTGAAATGAGAAGTTGATATGAAGTGCTACTAAAAATACAAAAATACTCAGCAGTTCATTTCAATGCTATACACAATTCTCATTAATGCAGGCTATGAAATGTATTCTCCACTCATCATGCTGAGAACATAACTCTCATATTAGTAGATCAGTAATTTCCTATTCCTTTCTTCATAATATTTAACTGCTTAATGCAGAGCATATCAATGCTATAAATGAAGAAGGTACATTTCAGCTATAAAGAAAAAAAACCTCAATTCCCTGAAAAACTTTAGCATTATTCATGTAATTTGACTTGGCTGATCAGATTCTCTTTTCTGGAATCAAAATATTTTTCCAATCCTACATTAAAGGAGAGGAGGTATATCTTTGAATGGTGCTATTTTCTATCTCTGTTATCTTGATCTGCTTAATTCTTTATTGTACTCAATTTGTTTTTTATCTTTTTTATTAGCAATAACATCTGTGCAGTTAATAACATACTATGTCACAAACATTCTACATAATATTCGTCATTTGTTGCTTTGCATTTTGGTTCAACCCCTGTTGGTTGTATTGTTTATCATTATAACCTATTATATAGCACAACAGGTAACCAATATAAATCCCTCATGATTTTATAGGTACAACTATTTTATGATTTTATAGGTGCAACTATTTTGTTTAGTGCCATTGAAAGTTACAATGCTGTAAAAAAACCTCAGCTTTATGGCTAAGCCTTACATTTAAAGACCTTAAGACCTGGTTCTTTGCGCAGGCAGGCCTGGACTGAGGGGAGGGGTTTTAGTTTTAATGGTATATTAGGGCGTGTTATATTTATTTTTAATTTTTGTATTCTATATTTTTTAATGCCCTGTACACCGCCCCGAGTCCCTCGGGAGAAGGGCGGTATATAAATTTAATTACTAAATAAATAAATAAATAAATAAATGAATGAATGAATGAATGAATGAATAAATAAATAAATAAATGACATTGCAATATCCCATGGTCATGTAATTACCATTTCTGTGCTTCACAATTGGCTTCTGACAACCAGATTTAAGAATGCACAAATAAAATTTCAAGTCACAGTCATATCACATCTTATTTAACAACTGCCATAATTAGCTTAATGACTAAAGTGGAAATGAGGTTGTAAACCCAGTGTGGTCCTATTTAGTTTCACTTTTTGTCCCTAGTGCTTAGCAATGGTGTTGCCAGTCTCCATTGTGTTAAGCAAGGATGACATGTATTTAAGTTTTTATTTACAACCCAAGTCCTAGCTTTTGTCACATCAGAAAGATTCAATACATATGATTAATTGTTACTATATACTATTGTCAACATAGTCCTCTATAAATATCTTGGATCATGGCCCAATAAAGATGCATAAAAGCTAGAGGTAATGGGAATTATAGTCAGAATATTTTGAAGAGTTTTAAAAATAATTGGAAAAAATAGCATTTCTTATATTCTTTAATATTTTATAGCAATAGCATTTAGACTTACGTACTACCCCATAGCACCTTACAGCAGATTTTGGGCAGTTTACAATGTCAACATTATCTGCCTATCGCTCCCAACAATCTGGGTCCTCGTTTTACCAACCTTAGAAGAATGGAAAGCTGAATCAACTTTGAGCCCCTTAAAGATCAAACTCCAGACAGAGTTAGCCTACAAAACTGCACTTAAACATTGTGCCACTGAAGTTCCTCTGAATTATTTTATATCTGGATTGTAACAGAAAACGTGATTAAGGATACTCTGTAAATAAAAAGCAACTGTCATAGAACTGGATCTCACTGCCTTTCCATTTATGAGTGCCTTGCCTGAGCAGAAATCTGTCAAAATGCTGCCACTAGTGAGAAAAATAAATAAATAGAGGGATTATTATTTATTTATTTAGCATATGACTAAATAAATCAGTCCCTATCTGGACCGAGACGCCCTACGTACAGTCACTCATGCACTGGTGACCTCCCGACTCAACTACTGCAACGCGCTCTACATGGGGCTGCCCTTGGGGACCACTCGGAGGCTTCAACTGGTGTAGAATGTGGCCGCGCAGGCTGTGATGGGAGCTTCCCGATAGTCCCATCTAACACCTCTACTCCGTGAGCTGCATTGGCTTCCAGTTGCCCTCCAGGTGAGATTCAAGGTGTTGGTTATGACCTATAAAGCCCTGAATAGCTTGGGATTGGAGTATATGAGGGGACACCTGTTGCCAGCATCATCTTCCCACTGCCTGGTTCATTCTCACAGGGAGGGCCTCCTCCGGGTGCCGCCAGTTATGGAGTGTCGGAGGGCAGCTCCCAGGAGGAGAGTGTTCTTGGTTGGGGCACCTATCTTGTGGAATCAACTCCCAATTGAGATCCGGATGGCCCCTGACCTCTCCTCTTTCCGCAGAGATCTGAAAACCTGGTTGTTTTCCTTGGCCGGCCTGGACTGAGGAGGGTTTATTTTAATTTTTGAGTTTTGTTTGTTTGGGCGTGTTTGATTTAACCCATTTAACTGTATATATTTTATTTTAATGACTTGTACACCGCCCTGAGTCCCAAGGGAGAAGGGCAGTATATAAATTAAATAAATAAATAAAGTATGACATATCATACATGGACTAGCAATATTTATTAGCTTTTCAACTTAGATTACTAGACCTCAATAAAATATGAATGTTAAAACGATCTATGTTCAAATATCAATGTCTAGGTCATTGAACCATTGAAACACATCATCATTTATATTAAAAAAAAAAAATCACTGGTATATGCCCTCTGCTTACAGCTGGTCATGATGTGATCTATGGTTTGGTGTGGGATCCCTCAGTTACACTGAGAGGAGGATACTATGCCCCATTTATACAGATGGTCCCAGAAGATGCAAATCCTATACAGGATTGTCCACTGCTGATGTGGTAGTTCAAAGCCTGGTACTCTTTTGGTGGGATCATTGATATGTCTTCCTATGTCTCTAGGTCAGTGTTCCTCAACCTTGGCAGTTTGAAGATACGTGGACTTCAACTCCCAGAATTCCACAGCCAGCAACGCTAGCTGGGGAATTCTGGGAGTTGAAGTTCATGCATCTTCAAACTGCTAAGGTTGAGAAACACTGCTCTAGCTGCTCAGCAACCCATTGGCTTTCCATTGGGAATCAATGTTAAAGATGTTGGGCAGATGTTGTGGAAACCCAGGAAATCCAGTGGGCGCTTCCTGGATTTGTGAGTCTTCCTGCTGATAAATAGAATAGAATAGACCTGGAAGGGACCTTGGAGGTTTTCTAGTCCAGCCCCCTGCTCAAGCAGGAGAACCTGTCCTATACCATCTCAGACAAAGGAGGAATGTTGGCATGCACCGGTCGGAGTGAGTCGTTCATAATTTTTCTGTATTCTTTCACTAATGCATCTTGCCTTTGTAAAGCTGGCAGTGCTATAAGGCTCAGAATGGGAAGCAGGGTAATTGGAATGATTTTAATACATCCAGTTATAATCCTCATAGTATCATTGAGCCTGGGGTCCATCTTACTTGTGTGGCAGCTATTAAGCCATACAGGGACACAGTATTTGGCTGCAGAATAGACCAACCTTTGATGATGACCTGAGGGCGGCAGCTAAAGTTCCTCATTCAGATTATCCAATAGCGGGATGATTTTAATTATTGAACCATCTTCTGCAACTATGTTTTTCATTTTCATTATTGTGTCAGAGAATCCTCCAGAATCCTCCAGTAGAGCATGTGGATTTTCATTGACTGATTATGTGCCATCAAGTCATTGTCAATTCTTTGCACCACACTCGTAGATTTCCTCCAGGGTGATCTGTCCCTAACTTGGTCTTCCAACAGTTAAGCTGGTTTCAGTGGTCCAGATTGAAAGGACAGCCTATTGCTGACATTTTCATTGCAACTAATTTCTTTTTTATATAAGCATACAACATATTCAATATTTTTGTGGTATGGTGAAAGTAGGGGTGGATAAATAGTCAGCATAGAACTTTTCTCTACCAGGTTTTTAGGCATCCAGAGCACGTGGGATCCAAGCCAATGTAAAAGCACTTCCTCCTACAGCTTGTAAGTGACATTTAACTGCTGAAAAGAAGGATTCTGCAAGTATCAATACATAGCTAAGAAACTAAAGGTTGGCAACATGATATCCATGTGGTTTAGCAGTGTAGCATTCTAAAACAATCTTTCTGAAACAAGGAATCTGATACCAAGTAGTTCACACACAGCACATTTTTTTTTTAAAAGAATGTATTTATGTATGTATCCAATTTCTATGGCTATCTGTTTCAAACAAGTGACCCTGGGCACAATTTGTGTTCCAGGATGTGCCTTTGATTTGTTGTATACCAGATTCTCCCCAACGTGGAAGCCTTAAAGCCTTAAAGTTGTGGCCACATTAGCCATGGCTGAGATTTCTGCGAATTGAAGATCAAACATAAAAAGGACATAAAAGGAACATAAGACATAAAAGGCATAAGGATGGCTGGTCCTTTCCTAAGCATCATCTGTTGTGAAAATATGAGATATGAACCTAAAGAGAAATGTCTGTGTCTTCTTGCATTGATATATTTAGATTTAAGTCTTCATTGGTAAAATGTAGAATTTTTCAAGGTGGTTAACGCTATAACTAGTCCCAAATATATCATCTAATGATTGGTGTAATTTAGATAGCACTTCGTGATAATATAATGCATCTGAAAAATCTCAACCCTAATAAGACTTGTTTATATTATTAAATCTAGATCAACTCATTCATGTGAAAAAAATCCGCCAGCTTTCCTAGAATGAAGCCATTTGATGAGACAGACAAATCAGTCGTGAATAGTGTTCTCTCTCTATATATATAGTTTGTATTTTCTTTTGTTTTCTTTTTAATATTTCTGTTCATCTGTGCTTACTAGGGTTTTTTTTAAATTGCAAGGCATAGTAATGAATAATATCAAACTGCCTAAATCATCCCTGATATAAAAAAAAAACCATTCCCAAGAGGGAAAATGGAACAAATTGAAAGCTGCACTTAGATGAATGTAAGTCTCTTTAGCTAACAAAGAGCTGTATTCCAATTACTGACAAAGTAAAAGGTGAAAAGGAAAGAAAAACAAACCAGAAGAGAATCCAGAACAGGATTACGATTGTAATGTAAACTGAAAAGTTCCCGGACCACTTAGACTATGCACCAAGAGAAAGCAAGATAGAAAGCTGGCTACCGAACGTAGAAAATGTGGAAGATAACCTTGAAAATGGGAGATTGTGAGTTTAAGTCCTGCCTTAGGCATGAAAGCCAGCTGGTGACTTTGAGCCAATCGCTCTCACAGCCCAAACTGAATTCAACGAGTTGTTGCAGTGGGAAAAACAGGAGAAGGAGCTACTGGATATGTTCGCTGCCTTGAGTTATTTGTAAAAATAATAAAGGCCGGATATAAATAAATAAAGGATTAAATGCCAAAGTGACAAGTTGAAAAACATATCTTAAATCCCAAACAAGGAGAAGGCATGCATGAGAGATTCAGGCAGACATTTCCCAAATTCACATAAAGGGGGGGAAGGGATTACAGTATAACGAGGCTTGCAAGATTCTGTTACAACAGTCAATGTCGATACAAGTACTTCAATGTATGCATTTATTTTATTTATTTATTTTTTATATATTATTTTATTTTATTCCCCCCTCAAATCTTAACACAGGGTGACTCTGGGCAGCTTACAAGGTTAAAAAGATAAAACTATACAAAACCTATACACAATACAAATAAAATACTATAAAAATACACATAACTCAAGATGGGGAGGGAGGGATTAGGATGAGTGGAGGAGAGATGAGATGTGTTATTAATCTATCAACCACCCTCAAGGTAGAGCTCCACTCCCCGACTGGAGCCCCAAGACAACTGGCAGAGCCAGGTCTTTTAAGCTCTTGTGGAAGGTTAGAAGAGTTGGAGCTAAACTCACTCCCTGAGGGAAGATGTATGGAGTTAATTTCTTGGTTTGGTTTATATATAATACTACTGACACAAGCCTTAAATTAGCTGAACCAGAAGATATATCCTCTTGGAAGTGAAGAAATACAGATTTTATAAGATGTAGTGAATATCAGTCCTTTCTCTATTGCCACAGTTCAGTCTTACTTGTTGTTCAATCAGGGTTTAACAAGCAGTTTGCTTAGTTTCTCCTTGACTTCCATTATTGCAAGCTAAGTCTCTTGACTTTATTTGGGTTTCTGAGTAAAATCATCTTACAACCTAAAAGTCACTCTTATAGCCAGTAAGTGCTAAAGATAAAATGGAACACCTTCAAAGCTAAGGGGCCACATGAGAAACCGGAACTGTTGTGAAAGGCAACTCCAAACACTGTACAGGGGCAGAAAAGTGCTTTCCCTCCCTCCTCATCCCCCTGCCTCCTGAAAAAACACACGGTGAGTACGCAGAGCCGAACCCTTCTTGGCTTTTACTTTTGCCTCCTGCAGTGGCATGCTTATTTATATTTGATTTCTGATTTCTGATTCACCTTACATGGGCTGGACAGGAACAACCAAAGGGCCCGATGTGGCCTGGACACTGTAAAATGCTGAGGTCTGATCAAAGCTATCAATTCCTGGGCCATACCTGTGCTATGATATATTGCTGGACTGTTAATAATAACTGTCCAAGCTGGACTGAATAGTTTGGACCAAAAAACAACAAAACTAATGACTATTCGCTATGTATTACAACCCTGTAGTAATACTGATAATTGATACCTGCCTCTGCAGAACTAGCAGCAGAGGATTATTTCAAGATAACGAAGCTATCAAAGAAGAAAAGCATACATTGTACAGGAAGTAAAAAAGAAAAGCATGAATGTACAGAAAATAAAACATGAATATCAACATGCAATAAAAACCCATATGGAATTCCAGCCAAGAAAAACATTTCTATGAAAAATCAAAGGGAAAGTGGATAAAGGTAAAATCTGGCAAAGCTTAAAACTGGTACATTTAAAAAAGAAATTGAAGGCTTGATTTTGGCTGCTCAAGAGCAAGCTATTCAAATTAATACACTCAAGGCCAGAACTTAAAAATAGTCAGATGACTCAGAGTGCAAATTGTGCCAAGAGGCAAAATAAAGAGTAGATTATATGCTCAGTTCATGAAAGAAGATTGTATAAACTGATTATAAACCAAGACATAGCACATTCCCTGGAAGATCTGTAAAAGTGATTGTGTGTTAATAATGAAAAATGGGGGAATACAGAGTGAAAACCATTAGATTAAAATACTGTAGGATTTCTGAATACAAACTGATAAAGTCTTACCTCATAGCACACCAGATTAAACTGGTTGAAAAGAAAGAGTGGTTAATTAATGTGGTTATACAATGAGATAATATAATAAAAAACAAAGAATTGGATAAGTTCACAAACTATCAAAATGTGAAAATTGAAGTTGAAAGATTAAGGCATAAACTGTCTATGGTGGTCCCAGTGGATGGAACACTAGATATTGTACAAAGAAATCTTGGACACCACTTACAATTTCCATTTGTCAATTGCAAAGCCACACTGCTTGATTTGCACAAATACCATGCTGATACATAATGACATGCTAGGTTTTTGGGAAAAACTTGATGTATATGAAGGACAAAATGAGCTAAAGAACAGCTAAAGAACTGGCACCTGAGATTTCACATTTTTGTGCACATAACTGGAACCATCAAATTTTGGGAAATGAGCAGATTAAGGTTTTATGGGACTTTAAGATCCCATTTTGAAGGATTAAAAGTTTTGCATTTACTCTATGTACGATTTCAAATTATTTGAAACAATGAAGGCTGAGCTGGATTGTTAGCTACAAAGCACAAAAGAATTCAACAAAGATACTGGAATGCAATTTGGCACTGACATGTGAGTGTGCAACCATAGCCATAAAAAAAGGCAAAATTGTTGCAGATGATGAAATGCAACTTGGCAATAAAGATTCAACAAAGGCAGTAGCACCTGAAAAAGGCTACAAATATGTGGGAGTTTTGGAAGCTTATAATTTATTACAGAACCAAATAAAAGAAGTAATTCTACCAAATATAGCAACAGAGTTAATAACATTTTGAAATCAATGGTGGAAATTTCATGAAAGCAATCTAGAAATGGGCAATCCCTTTTATTTGATATACAGCAGCAACTTGATAGAACTTGATCACTTGGATCGGAAAACAAGAAACTAATGACAACATGCTCTACACCAAAAAAGCCATATTGATCAGTTGTCTTTGCCAAAAGCTAGAGGGGCAGAGGACTCCTAAAGGTGAAACAAACTATGGAGGAAGAAAAGCATGGTTTGAATAACTCCATCAAGAAATGTGAATAACTCTTTTTGAAGGAAGTCAAACAAGGAAAGCTCTCAAAAACAAAACAAAACAAAAAGAAAAAGGTGAGAGCTGAGTATAGAAAAGAAACAACAGAAAAATTGTATCTTAACTGGAAGAATAAGCTAATACAGTCAACATTTGAAAAATATAAAAGGAAAAGCCGATAAAAACTACACATAAGGTTGGTGAAAATCAGGAGTGTTAATGAAGTAAAATGCTTTATTTTAGCAGCTTAGCAACAAGTCTGCCAACTAATTGCTGAAAGAGAAAATTCAGCATGTAACACACAACACACAATGTTACGTTTGTAGTGAAAAGGATGAAACATTTGGCCACCTGATCAGGGGCTAATCAAAATTGCAGATTGCAAGGAGCATCATGACCTATTATGCCAAAACTTGCAAATTTATTACCAATTTGCCGAAATTACTCAGAAGTTTGGTTTTGAATATAGCATGAACCACTGGGGGTTGAGAAGGTTTTGGAAAATGAACAGGTTAAGATCTTATTGGACTTTAAGATTCAAACAGATAGACATCTTGTTTATAACACGCCTTATATAACAGTAATTGAAAAGAAGAAAGTCTGATTTATTGATGTTGCTATAGTGAGTGAGACTGAGGAAAAACTATTAAAACATGTGAAATACCAGGACTTGTAGATTAAAATCTTAAGAGAAAAGAAATCTGCTGTAATACCGATTGTGTTTGGAGCTCTCTAAAGTGGGTGTCAAACTTGCCGTGTTACATTGCTGTTACGTGACATATCTTTTTTCCCTTTGCAGAGCTGGGGTGGGTGTGGCCTGTGTGTGACGCATCTGTCTCGCAGGCCGCCAGTTTAACACCCCTGCTCTAAAGGGTTCCCTTGATATTTAGAAATTTTTATGGCAATTCCCTGCCATGCAGTTACTAAGGGCCCCAGGGCATTTCTCTAGCTTCAGAGAAGTGGGCATTGCTTCAGAGAGAGTGCCCTCAAAGCATAAATTAGTATCTGTGCAATACCATTATATTGGAGCTGTATTGTCCATTTTAACTGAGCTATGCAGAATTATACCGCACTGTTTTTTTTAACCAGCAGGAGAAACTCGTTCTGTCCATCATGACACCTTCATTTTTTTTCTAAATCTCCAGTCTTTGGAGCGGTTGGATTCTCGTCACGTAACACTTTTAGTTTTAAAGAGACTTCATTATAGATCTAAATTGCTTTATTTATTTATTTATTTATTTATTTATTTATTTATTTATTTATTTATTTATTTAAATTAAATTAAATTAAATTTATATACCGCCCTTCTCCCGAAGGACTCAGGACGGTGTACAGGGCATTAAAAAATATAAAGTACAAAAGTTAAAAATAAATTAAATAAAACACGCCCTATGGAACCATGGCTTTTGGAACCATGGCTTTTTAAATTCTTGGGTTTTTTGCCTTTTCTCTGTGTGAATGACATTTTGGTTAAGATGTGCTTTTCCTTAAAAAATTATGAACAATTACAGCAGGGAATGCATATTATGATGCTGGGTTAAATAAGAAATTCAGAAACAACTGGTTTTTCACAGACATTACTGCTCATTTGTCATTCTGAAAAGATTAATTCTAATAGGCAAATCCCATGTGTTTTATTGAAGTTTTATTAGATAGCAAAAACCAATAGTGTCAAATAATATAGAGTTAGGCAACCTAGGACACCCTAGATATTTTGGACTATAAATCCCATCAATCTCAGTCAGTCTGGCCTGTAGAAAACCATTGGTATCGAAAACACCTGTAAAGTCCCAGGCTGATTATCCAGATTTTAAAGTCTTCACTTTTAAAATGCATTTACACAGTCCTGACACAAACAGCATACTTGTAAACTAATGAGGCATTTACTTGCCTTCCCACCCTGGTAGGGCATTTTGGATTATTTTAGATACTTTTTATGCAATACTTGATTTGCACATTCTAGAGAATTTCTGCATTTAAGGAATACACCATGAATAAAGATGAAATCCTGTATTCTTAGTTGTAGAAATGTATCAGTTGGAAGGAATCTAAGAAGTTATTAAGTTCAACCTTTTACACACTGCAAGATTTACTATATCAACTGATGACTATCTAGCCCCCAGTTGAAAAATGGCAGTGAAGAAACCACTCCATTTGGTAACTTCTTACATTGGTTGACATATTTTATTGTCAATAGGTTCTTCTTATGGAAAAACCTCTGATTATTGATTTGAGACCCTGAATTTAAGAAAATGATGTTGTTATATTTGATATAATTTGCCATACTTGGATAATGTCAGGTACACTACTAGAGCAGACCAAGAAATATAATTATATGTGTGATTTTTAAACAATTTAATAGTGATACTAAAGGGAACTTAATCTCTTGAATCAAGCCTTTTGCCCTTTGTAACGTATTGAACACTGTTTTCCTTCCTTCTTTCTTTTTTTTTTTGAAACTCTGAACTCTCATTTCTTCATGTAGCTCATTAAGGAAAATCAAGAGCTACAAATCTGAGTCAGCTACAAACAAGAGTCATGTCCTTTAAAGATGCAAACAAGATCAAGGTGGTCCAAGTTCAAATCAAATCTGAGCCAAAACAACATCTTTTAATCTAGGAAACCCTTTTTAACAGATGAAACAGGACAGGTGGGAACCATATGAAAGGTGAGATAGAAATGAATAAATGTGTGCACATATACAGTAATGTGACCTGAGGAACACTCTCCCTCCCACTCCCATTATTATTATTATTATTATTATTATTATTATTATTATTATTATTATTATTATTATTAAATTTATATACTGCCCTTCTCCCAAGGGACTCAGGGCGGTGTACAGGGCGTTAAAATACATAAAATACAAAAATTAAAAACAGATTAAATAAAACACGCCCTAACATACCATTACTAAAACTGACCCCCCCCCAGTCCAGGCCTGCCTGCGCAAAGAGCCAAGTCCTAAGGTCCTTACAAAAGGTGCGGACATCAGGGGTCTTCCTTAACTCCACCGGGAGCTGATTCCACAAGGTGGGAGCCCCAACTGAGAATGCCCTCCCCCTAGGCGCTGCCCGCCGACATTCTGTTATCAGTGGCACCCGAAGGAGATCCTCCCAATGGGTGCGAACCGGGCAGTGGGAAGATGAACCTGGCAGCAGATGTCCCCTCAGATAGTCCGGTCCCAAGCCATCATGTTACTTCTAGGAGGTCAATTTTTCAGATAGTAACTGTAGTGAATATTTTTTCTAATTAATTGAAGGGTTGAATAATTTTGGCCTGGGGGTTCAGAACCTCTATACTCAATGCCCAGGACAGAATTTATTTGTGATACAAATCATAGATTGTAAAACCTGTTTTACAGAAGGGATGTTGATATTAACTTCAAATATTATGATGTGTGCTGTTTCTACTTCTTAGTGGCATAGCATATCATTCTTCGGATTACTGCAAGGTATCTCAGATACAAGATTTTCTCTTGTTTAAAATACATGCAAACATGCACAAATACAGGGTGAGTTTCAGAATACCTGCTCGGTTTCAGCGTTCACAAAGTCTTTCCTAACCACCATAAATTATTATGAGGAAAGAAAGTGCTTAAAACTTTATTTCATTCTTCCCTACAGCCTGCATGAGATTTTTCAATCTGGACATCTATAAAAACTAATGATGCATGCAAAAAAGGAAGTACATTACACATATCCCTGAAGTTAAGGAGAGATAAAAGCATTTAAGGAAAAAGAAGAGAAACACACACACACACACACACACACACACACACACACACACAGAGAGAGAGAGAGAGAGAGAGAGAGAGAGAGAGAGAGAGAGAGAGAATATATCATATTCATGCCAGGAATCTTTCTGCCATTTTTTAATGGAAATTCCATTCAGCTGCTTAACAGAACTGTTAAAATGCTAATTATTCAGACAACTCCCACCCCCTTGACAGTGGCTATACCAGGGTTGTCAAACTCATGGCCCATGGGCCAGATATGTCAGATTCTGGCCATGCCCAGTTTAGCAAAGGGGAAAAAAGCCCGGCTACATCATGTGACACCGCCATGATGACGTGAGTTTGACACCCCTGGGCTATATGTTGTTGATAAAAATCCAAGACCCATATGGATCTTCTCAAAATGAACTTGCTCATGCTCTTTTCTTCTTACATGGCTAAGCACAAATCTAAAACACATATGCCTGCACACACTCAAATATATTGTTTGCATATATTGTCACATAATGTGACTTTTTTTTTTTAAATCTAGGGAACTGGAAATATCACTAAGACTGTATCATCTCTCATGATACCATCATGACCAAACGAGTTATGAAGTAATTTAAACATCATAAATCAAGTAACTAAAGCTTCAAACTAAAAAAAAAATATTTTGTGCATCTTAATCAGAGTGGTTTATCTGCCTTATATACAGGAAATGTCTAACTTCCAGTTTTAAAACATTTTTTTCTTTCTAACAATTTACATTATGATAATTTTATATGCTTAAATGCAAGATGAAGAAATTGATGAGATTGTACATTTTTGTCTGCAATGGATTTTACAACTTCGCTGAAATAGTGTACCTTTCTTATACATTATTCTTTTTAAATTCTTCAATTATTGAAAAATATTAATATTAAATTTCAGCTGTCAGAAATGAAAGCTGGAATTGAACAATATTTAACATATTTTCCAATGAATGTTCAATTACTTAGACTTCAACCGTACTCGCTGTGGAAGTTAAACTTTTAAAGGAGTCAGTAAGCTTTACCTTCAAACCAAGTTTTTGCCAATAAATGTGATTTGCCTTAGTCCTAATGCATCCTTTTCCCGACTGAAAATATAATCTCCATTGGGATGCAAAACTTTTTCCATTCAATATGCAGGTAGTTGATTTACAAACATTCATTTAGTGGCACTGGAAAGAATGACTTATGACTAGTCTCCACCCTTACAGCTGTAGTAGCATCCTCTTTGATGTGTGATCAAAATTTGGGTGCTTGGAACCCAACCCAGCATGTGTTTATGACAGTTGCAGCATCCCATGGTCATGTGATCCCTATTTGTGACTTTGCCAGCCAACTTCCAACAAGGAAAGTCAATGGGGAAACCAAATTTGCTTAACAACTGCGTGATGCATTTAAAAATTGCAGTGATTTGCAACTTGGCTTAGCAACAGAAATACTGTTCCCAGTTGTGGTCATAAGCCAAGGACTACTTTGTTCCAAGGGTGAGCTGAAGAAGCTTCTTGGATGAGAAGCAAAACATCTTCAAAGAAAAGCTAGAAACTCCACTTGCCTCTTGAAAAAGCACCTTTGGGACAACCATGACCTGGATGACTGAGAATCTCCAGACATCAAGGACTATCTGTACTACAGCCTGCTAAAACTGGCTGTAGTAACAGTTACTAAAAACTCCATATACTGGTTTCAGTTGTCATACCCAAGCAAAAAAGGCTGGAAAACACTCATAGCTAGAAAACGCTTTGCAATCCACACTGGCCATTATATAAATGTAATCTTCAACTTACAATAGTTCATTTAGTGACTGTTCAAAGTTACAATGGCACTGAAAAAAGTAACACCTATGAGGGTTGCAGCATCCCCATAGTCACCAGATCAAACTTCAAAAGCTTGGCAAGTGACTCTTCTTTATAATGGTTGCAGTGTCACAGGGTCATGTGATTCCCCTTTACAATCTTCTGACTAGCAAGGTCAATGGGAAAGCCAGATTCAATTAACAACTATGTTACCACCTTAACAACTGCAGCAATTTATTTAAAAAATATGGCAAAAAGGTCATAAAATGGAGCAAAACGCACTTAACTGTTGCTTAGCAACAGGAATTTTAGGCTCCATTGTAATTGTAACTAGAGGACTATCTGTAATGACCAAAGTGGGTGCCTTATTTATGTTACTGAATTATGTGGCCAACTCATCTCACTTATTTGCCATTGCCACTTACGATGGCAAATAAAAACACATATAATATGAAAAATAAGTAGCAAGAAATCATAAAAAAGGCCACCATTAATATATTTGGAGTCTCAGTTCAGGCACAAACCAAGTTTTTAAGGCCTCACAGAAGGCCAACAGGAATGGGGTCAATCTAATCTCAGGGTGGGGGGTCATGCTCCAAAGGGTAGGTGCCATGGCAGAAAATGCTTTCCTTCTGAGCTCTGCCAACCAACCCTCCTTATCCGATGGCACACAATAACCACCATCACTGCTGATCATTTTATTGTTAGTCATCAAATAAGAAAGGGTTTTTAAAAAATGTTTGGGGTTGTTTCCTCCCCCCCCCCAGCTTATTTTATCCTGCTCTTAACTGCAAAAATGAACAGGTGAGCCAGGGGTGGAAAAAGGGAAGCAGAAAAGCCAGAAGCCTATTTCCTTCTATTCTGGTTGATGAAATAAAACAGAAGGATGCCAGGAAGGTGCAGCTTGTGTCTTTCCAATATGTAGAGTCAAGTACTATTGTCGCTTGCAAGGACTTTCCAGAAAGAGAAGTCCGCAGGAAGATTCTTATATTAACTAGTAGGGGGTGGGGGAACGGGATGCTTATGCCATTCTGGTCCACATGTTTCCTCTGATTTTCTGTTACCTAATTACCTTGATTGTTTACAGAGCTCCACTAATAAGCAGCTGCCATTCTTCTGTGTCTCTGTTCATTATTTTTGGCCTCTTGCATGAAATCTGTGGCAAGGTTGTTTGTGCACATTAGTAGTCTTTGTGCAAGGGTTATGCTGAAAATGTGACAAATAGCATATCTATTTGAAGCGGGTTCACTTTTTTTTTGAACCACTAATAACCACATTGGCCCAGACTCAACGAACACAAAGCACTGTAATTCTGGACGATTGATTGGATTTTTGCATCTCTGTTCAATGAGTGGGGGGAAGACTTGTATTTCACAAAAGGAAAGCTTCAAGGGTTCAATTTGCCTTTTATCTTTTGTAGTTGCTGCTTTCTAGTTCTGTGCTGTCAGTCTTTACTTTTTCTGTGCCCATGCTGGGCTTCTTGATTTTTCTCCTCTCCTTCCAAATCTCAGCCCTTTCTGAGGGAAACAGCAGGAATAACTCTTCTTTCACACCAGTTGAGAGAAGGGGAAAAAAATGCCTTTCTTTCTTTCTTTCTTTCTTTCTTTCTTTCTTTCTTTCTTTCTTTCTTTCTTTCTTTCTTTCTTTCTTTC
>JANHFR010001512.1:132265-142343 GCA_032468015.1 Mimophis mahfalensis | reverse complement strand
TGTAAACCGCCCTGAGTCCTTTCGGAAAAGGGCGGTATATAAATATAATTAAATAAATAAAAATAAATAAATAAATACTTTGGCCCCATGTCTGCCTGGCCTTATTTCTCCTTACAGCTTTGTTAACTTCTTATGATCCACCCTGTAGGGCCTTTTTCTGTTCTAGCTTATAAATTCTGATCTTCCAAGGCTTCATAAGTTTGGAATTTGCTGCCTCCTTCCCTTTGTCTCTTCAATGACCTCAGAAGGGACTTACATACCTCTCATTTGACATAAGTTAGTGGAAAGCCAATTATCCCAATTTATGCTTACTCTTCTTGTTTTAAATATGCTTTTGGTTTCTCCTGGTTTATATTTCTTTAAAAGTTTGGTTGTTGACAACTAATTTTATTTGTTGGAATAAGCTCCAACAAATATGGCAGGAGAGGCATGTTAAGAAATTATTCATAACTTACAAAATTTAGTACACAAAGACAGTATTTCCAGAAAAGAGGTTTTTTGTATTTACTTTCCCAGATACCTCCAGTGTCTAGTGCTATTGGGATATTTCCTTGTACAGGAGCATTTGTATATTGAACTGCATGTACAAAGGGAAGTTTTCTAAACAGATCTGCAAAGTCCCAAGGATATCAAAAGGATACCCTATAAGGCATGCATAAACAACTATTCACAACATAAGCATTGGAGTAAGTTGTAAAAATATTTGTATATAACTACAGTAAACTATTGTTTCTCAAAAGCATTTTTCCCATCAATTCCCTGCTAACATTTCAGTCTTCTGTCTTCAAAAGTTACAAATCAACAACTACAAGAATGTTACCTGTATGATTGCACTAACTTGTTAGATCTCTCTCTCACACACATACAATTAAAACTTGGCTATCTCTAAGGTGCTCTAGAACTGTTAGAAAGAGTGTGGTGGCATGCAGCTTTGTGCAGATACAAATAGTTAAAAACTTGATTTGTTGCTGTCCTTTTTATCCAAATATAACATCTTACAGTAGATTTTTTTTAAAGGTACTCCCTCAAAAAAGTAACAGTTGATTTGATGCTACTGATTTTTGTCTGGCAGCTGGCATCCTACTTGCTTGGGGAAAAAAACCATTTAGGGGTTCTATAGATTTCACTGGGTAGCAAGTAAGGACATGATGCAAATATTCCTTTATCTGATGGTAGGAAAAATGAATGGCTCACATACTTGTGAAGATGATTGCTACATGATTCTACTCAATTTCTATTGAAAGGGTTCATTAAATAAAGATTGACACTGATAAGCTACATTCTCAAGCTGCAGGAGAAAATAACAAACTTCTGTTGAACATAGCTTTTGGTTTCAGGTGAGAAGATTTTTTAGTACTGCACATTCTTTTCTTTCACTGAATTTTACACCATTTCCTGAATAAAAACTCATCCAATTCATTACAGTTTGTACTAAATCTGCTCATTTCAATAGATCATTCTGTAATATCTTAACAATTCTCATCTAATTTGACTGTTACTTTGCAGGTATTTTTTAATGCAAAGGATATTATCTCAAACCTGATGAGCTTAAGCAAGGCACTAAAGTCTTAGTCTTATCTTCCACATAACTTAAATAATTATCCTGTTTACTGATTATTTCAATAAAAGTAATATTTGGGCATACACAGAAGCGGTAACTTACTGCTTCTATATTACTTGAGAGATAATTTGATGTCTGTGGTCAGAAAGAATTCAAAAGAACAGAGTCAACTACAGTTAGTAATTACACAGGTATATGAATCTAGTCAGATCTACATATGTACTGTATATGCTCCTATTCAGATCTTAAGATCATACACATGGATATGAACCTATTCAGATCTTAAGATCAGCAGCACAAACAGTCTTAAAAGTACCTTATTTTCCTAAGCCACTGCTATCGTGTCACCCCTAGTCCTTCTTTTCATTGAAGGCATGTTGCTCCTAGTCAAGATCACCCTCTTCTACCATGCTTTTTCAATCTGAACTGGCTGTGGTCTTAACTTCCTAAAAGAAGATTTTCATTGCTTGTATTTTCTGTTTTCTTCTTTCTAATGGTTAGGCACCTTCAGGAAGTTTTAAGTAGCAAGATAGGATATAAATGCAGTAAGTAAACAACCAAAGGCTGGCAAAAGATAGAAAAGAAATAATCTCTTAAAATCTTGTCTTTGTTGCTATCTAATATATAAGCCTTCTAATAGGTGCTCTTAATACATGGAGAGAATACACATCTACAATAAGGCAGAGATGGGTAATGCAAGGACTAAGTACTAGATTGGAGGCTGCACATGAATTGTTTATTATCCACTCCTCCATAATTCTAGACTTCTATTAAGCAAGAAGAAGAATTTAATCACCTTCCTCTTGGCGACCTCTTTCCTTGGCAATTGCATTCTTGATATCTGTTCCAATAGCAGATTAGCCAACTATTATAAGCTTGATTTTTTTCCCCGGGAAGAAATTGCATGAGGATGATACTCATTTATCTTCTCTGAGAGATCATACAAACAATTCCTCAACCTGTGCAGTAACAAGGATAACAGTGCTGCCAAGAGTATAACGGGGATAGGAATTGCAGAGAATGCGCACCCACAGTGCACTGCATTGGAGATCTCTGAGGGCTACGGGGTTACCAATATTGAAAACCCTTAATGGAATATTAACAATTGTGAAAATTGGACAAGCATTTCCTATCCATCTGCTGAACTGACGTAGGCTACATTTGCTGAGCTGACATAGGCTACATTTAGGAAGGATTTATTTTTTTGACCAGGTGGGCAAAAAGTGAGGAAAAAAAATATTAATTTACTATACCATCTTTGATACTTAATGCAATTTATGACACAAAAAAGCAGAATGAAGACTGATCATTTCTCTCTTAAGTTAAACAAGAGTAGACTTTTTTAATGGAAGCTATTAAGGTATGATTTTCCTATAGTGCTTAAGAGGTCTCTAATATAAAGTTTCCTTCCTCACTTTAGACTGTTTAGCATCACTTTGTCTCTGAACTTTCAATCAAATTATATGCAAAAGTCTTTGATCAAAAAGTTTCCCCTTGAATTTTTTATCACCTTTTCCTTTCTTTTGTAGAAACTAGAGATGTGGTCTGAAAATTACCATCATTATTCTATGTGTCCCGTTTCAGAGATTACCTAAACAGCGAAGCAGAACAATCACATGTGGGCAAAAAAGTAATTGGAAGATGACCAACTTTCAACTTCCTGCTGACTTCCCCATTGACTTTCCTTCTAATCTAGAAAGTTGGCAGGAAGATGGTGGTTATATGATCGCGACAGCAGTGCAGTCGCGCAGCACTGAAGCAATTGTAGCTGAAGCGACTACAACTTTGCCAAATTTCAATCCCATATGAGTAATGGGTCTCAGATTTTGGATTCATTCTTTAAGTTAGACCGTATGAGGTATGTTGTAAAGAATTACAGGTGTATGATGTACTGTTATACCCAATTATACCCAATTACAGATTAACAGAGTTGGAAGGGACTTTGTAGGTCATCTATTCCAACACCCCCCCCCCCCCCAAGCAGGAGACAAGTTACAGCCTACAAACAAGAAGGTTTTAGTAGTATGTAGATCAATAGCTCTCAATTTCAAAAAATATTTAATGAAATTCAGCTCAACAATTTCAGTGAAGGAGCTATTTAACTGAAACACTGTTATTAACAGCTGTTTTTAATGTGCTAAGTTTTATAGTGCTAATATGGATTTTATGCTGTTTTAACCTTTGTTTGGGAGCCGTCCAGAGTTGGGGATAAGATGGGTGGCTACATAAATGTTTTAAATAAATAATAATAATAATAAAAAAACAAAGGCATACATAAGGCAAGACTTTTTTCCCTGATGAAATTGTTTTTAAATTAAACCGCTGAACCTTTTGCAGAGTTGTTCTTAAAAAGTGAAAGATGATGTTACAAGAAAATGGCTTCTATAGAAGGCAGAATCTACCTGGCAGATGTTTAACAATAAATTTAATGGACTGTAGAGCTCAAGTACAGCATACAAAAGAAGCTGTCACTTCAGTTTTTAATTCTGGGGCAAACACTTGTATTTCTGATTACAGAGAGAATTGCTGTTGGGTTTCACTAAACCTTCTTGCTCCTTGATCTATTTATTTCCCTTTTAAACCTCAATGGAATACACATTTCTCTAAAATCAATGTGCACTGTATTTCTGAGTAATATATTCTAGAAGAGTTTCCTAGACAGAAGAAAAAATTCTGTGCCATCCAGATCACAGCCTTCTCATTTCTTCCATGGACAAAAATTATACAATGATCCTTCAAATTCTTTTTTATTGTTGTTGTGTACAGATATCTATGGTATAGAACACAAGTAGACTTAAACAGACAATTACAATGGTTCCTTTATGTCTTCTTTCTGCAACTATGCACAAAAATAGGATTATATCCTATGTTATCTAAGTAGACTTGTGTTCTCACAATACTTTTCCTGCTTCTACTCATAAAAATTATCATGTCCTCTGAAACATGCTCCATAGATTCATCACCGAAATGGGTTTAGATTTTTGTGTGTGCAATGGGTGAGGATAATTCATTTTACTATTGGTAATAGATGCCATTCCACTATGGATGGGCGCTATGGAAGGTAAATCAATTATACTCTGACAACTGGTATAGCATCTTTGCAAAATCCATCAGTTAATCAGTCAATCAATCAAATCACACCAGACCTATATAACAAAGCTGAATGAGGACCAAAACACCCAAATTATGCTTAAAATAAAATCAGAGACATGTAGACTTAACAAATGAATGCAAATATATGTGTCCCAGGATAATGTTGCAAATTGATCTAAACTGGATCCTGCAATAGAGACTTAAGAAATTGATTATGGATTCTTGCAGTTTCTAGATTCATTTTTTACACAGGTATGGAATGTCCATGGCTGACTCAAAGTTTTCCCTGCTGTAAAAATATCTAATGATTTACTATGTCTAGAATAGAGGTTGGCAATCTGTGGCTCTTTGGGCCCTCTGCTGAGGCTCCCTGTCACAGGAATGGCATGGCCAGAGCCCTAATGGGGCAGTGAAGCACCCCTGCACTTGCTTTTGCATGGCAACAGCATTCTGTCTTCGTTGTGTTGCTGTTGCTGCCAACAAAGAGGGCTGGGAGAGAACAGCAGGGACAGAGCTTGAGGGGTGGGGGCCATCCCCCAAGCCTGTCCTTCCTCCTCCCTTGTCTGTGGGGCCAAGTAAAAGAAGGGGGTGGTGTGTGGAGGCGCTCCCCTCCCCTGCTGACCGCCTAGCACAACAGTCCAGTGGGAGGGGGAGATGGCCCGGCAGAAGTGCCCCCATTGGCAAGTTGGACAGCAGAGAGGCATGGCCCAGCTGTCACAGCAGGACGCTGCTTGACACCTCCAGATGTGATCTGCCGCCTTTGAAATGCAGCGCTTTCTGTTTCCTTTGCCTTCCCCAATTTCAACACCTTTGCCCCAGTGAGAGCTATGTTTCTGCTCACCTTCTTTTCCTGTGCCTTCCTCGGGCAGCGATGGCTGGCTCGGGGGGGGGGGCATCAGAGGCATCAGGGCTGCCCCGCCCCCCTCAGCAAGCTGGGCCTGGACGAGCACAGAGAGTTGTGGGCAAGTGCTGGAGGGCCAGAAGACACGCTCTGACATTGCCCCAACATGTGTTTCCAGTGTGCGCTCCTCTGTCCTGAAGTAGGATTGAGTAGGGGGAAGGGAGCAGGGAGAAGGATAGGAGAAGCCTGGCTGGTTTCCTTTGGCGGGGGGTGGGGGAAAGACCCAATACCCCCTCCATGGCCTGCCTGACGCACAGCAAAAGCATGCTTCACAATGGGGCAGAGTGGATCCCCTCCTCCGCTTGGAGCCCATTACAATACAATGTGACCCTGACCCACACGCCCCTGGCAACACAATCACACTCACTCTCCCTCTCCCCCCCCCTCTCTCTCGTCATGCGTCCAGCACCAACAAAGCCAGAAGTAGCTGCCTGCCATTTTCCACCAGTCAAGCAGTGAGAAAGAAAGACAGAGATAGAGAAGGGGAGACAGATTCAGCTTGATTCGGCTCTGTCTGCTCTCCTCTCTCCACCTTACGCAGTTTTGCAAGGATTCAGGGGACGCTGCCTTGGTGATGGGGGGGTGGGGAGGTTCATCCCATACTTTGCCTCCCAAGTGTCTTTGGGGCACCCAGGGACTATATTTTCCAGCCACTTTGGACTGAGTTACAGGATGCGTGTGCATGCCTGTGTGAGTATGCTGCTGCTTAGGATGATAATTCACTGAAGTGCATGTTGTGATCTACAGCCCGACAGTCACTACTTTTGCAATGCAAGGCTTATTTTTGTAACTTTCCAGAGACAGAGAGAATATGGCCAAATTTCCTTACAGTTATTCCCTGGGTGTGTGGGTTGGGGAGGTGGGGAGTGGGAGGGAGGAAAGGAGGGAGAGAGCGAAGGAGAGAGAGAAAGAGAGAGACAGAGAGAGAAAAAGAGAAAGAGATGAGAGGAAGAGAGAGAAAGAAATGAGAGGGGAATGCGAGGGAGAGGGGGACAGAAAGAAAGGGTGATAGAAAGGGGGAGAGAAAAAGAGATAGACAGAGGTGACAGAAAGATGAGAGAGAGGGAGGGGAGATAGAGAAAAAGAGAAAGAGAGATGAAAGAGAGAAAGAGAGATGAGACAGAGGGAGGGAGAGAGACACACATAGACAGGGAGATACTTATTTCCCATAGAAAAGAAAACCCAGGGAGCCAAAAAACCTGGGTAGGTATGGCTGGGGGGGCGGTCACGTGAATGGATGGTAGTGAGTGACATTGAGTTGGCCATGCCCACCCAGGTTTTGTGGCTCCCAGTGTTTTGTTTTCTGTAGGAAACTGGCCCAAGTGGCTCTTCGTGTGTCTAAGGTAGCAGACCCCTGGTCTAGAACAATAGTTTAAATTCTTATTAAACATATTACACTGTATTCTCAGGTCCTTTTAAAGAAAGCCTAATTCTAGAAAGTATTAAAATATTTCTAACATACAGGCTCACTAAATACATTTGAACAGGATTTAAAAAAATGCCTGGAAACCAATCCTTTATATATACATGGCTTTCATTGACCCAAGAGTATTTAATTGTGATAAAATACTCTAGAGGCACAAGTTGCATGTTTGCTAACTTGTCAACCACATATACTGTACCAATTTAAGTATTCAATAAAGGAGTGATTCTTTTGGATATAGATATTTTTTACTCTTAAACTGGGCAAACACTCCATTTTGTTTCATGAAAACAGGTTTTTTTTCAGAGTATAAAAGTGAATGCAAAATAATGGCTCATTAAAATGTGAAAATAAAACAATATATCATAATAATCTTTAAATTAGCATTTCAAAGCAGCTCTAGTGATTGAGAAAAGTTGGAAACAAAAGCGCATAAAACCATATCAGATGGGATATTCTATCCCCTTGGGGAAAGGTAGAAAACATGGCTAATGCAAGAGATTGTGAATAACAAACAAAAACTTGTGTAATACGCTTTCGAGTTTAAATCTAAGGCAGAGCTCAGAACATGTGAAAAGTATTGTGTCAGTGTATTTGTTGTTTTTTTAAAAAAGGAGTATACATCTTTTTAGTCTTTTTTCAAAAATGCCCCTACTGTGTGAATATGGTAGTTCATTTATTTATTATCAGTTATTTAATAATATTAAATTATTAATTTATCATTGTGAAAATATTATTTATTTATACCCCAACTTTATCATTCTTATAAATAACTCAAGGTGGCAAACATATCTAATATTCCTTCCCCGTCTTATTTTCCTCACAACAACCACCATGTGAGGTGAGTTAAGCTGAGAGTGTGTGACTAGCCCAAAATCACCAAGCTGGTTTTATGTGTATGGCTTTATGCTTTGTTCGGGTATTTTCCCACGTCTTCATAGTTGTGATTTAAAGTTGTATTTTTGTAGATTTTCACGGGTACAGGTTGAGGGTGTCTTGGCGACATAATTTGTATTAAATAGATTTATAATCCAGAAGAAAATATTTTTTTTAAAAAAATGTCAGTGTGGTGAATTAAGTGTGCTAGTTTTCTGTGTGTCACTAAAATGCATTTATATATAGACAACTAAAAGAAATAACATGGATAGTTCAACTATCTTTTAGTTTCTGGATTGAATCAGTAGAATTGTAACTATAATCACAATGGTGAGATGATCCATTATGTTCAGAACAATACATAGAGTTTGGGGCTCTAACTGACTAAATTATGCTACTTATTTATAGAAGATTTCTCATTGTGCACTTACAGGTATGTCTATAATAGCTATTTATTAAACCTGCAGAGAATCTTAGAACTAAGATAAGGAAATTATTGCTCTATGTCTCGCAATGTAGAATGTTTTTCCTAAGAGGCTGTGGGAAGTGATGAATTTAGGCTGGTAAATTTAAATATTTTACTAAGTAACTCCTTCTTCAGGGAAAAGTTTGTAGGCAGGCCATGCACAGCTTCCAATTACTTAGTTACTAGTTCCTGGTAATTTGACAATCATCTTTCAAACTGTGTTATGACACCAAAGTACATTTTGCATGAGTGTGTAGAATAACTAATGTGTGATAGATTTTTAAATCTTTGATTCTGTTTCCAGCTGAGTCTTTATTATAGCCTTATAAAATATTGGACAAATCTTTCTCATCCGAGGCAGAATCGGCTCCCCAATCCCTGACGGATTTATTTCTAGGAAAGAAAAATCCATTCAGATCAACTGCAGAAATGCCAATTTTGATATGAGGCACTAGACCTTTCAATATACCAGTCTTCCATTCTTCTCATTAGACACTGTTCACGACTAACTCTGGTTTATTTGTTATTCATAATATAGAATTATATTATTTTGTAACAAATTTTCCAAAAGCCAAAATGTCTCATCGGAAGAGGGATCAGTACTTTATGAAAGCTTGGCTACTCGAGGCCTCATTCTCTGATATCAGAACTAAAACCATATGTTCTGTAAAGGGCTTCTAGAAATGAATATGTAGCACAATCAATGCATTTAAAGATAACAAAGAGAATAGATAATAATATTCTTTGATTTGGCAACTCATTCAAATCAAAAGTAGAAAGCTATGAACTTTTCCTAAAATCTCCAGTCTTTATATGTCCAAATATATACCTATAGATACCCCTTACCAAGGGAAACAAGACTGCATTTATAATCTTACTCCAGTTTCTGTCATTTTACAGACCTAAATGTGAGGATGGGTCACAAAGTTATTTTTTTATTACTCTTCTAAAGGCAAAGGAGACCTTGGTGGAGCAGGCTGTAAGGAATTAGCCTAATAGTCGGCTAGCCTCTAATTAATGCATGTTCGAATCTCACCAGGCTCAAGGTTGACTCAGCCTTCCATCCTTCCGCGTTAGGTAAATTGAGGACCCAGATTGTTGGGGGCAATAAGCTGACTTTGTAAAAATGCCGCTAATAAGCTGGCATATACAAGGAATGAAGGCTATTGCTAAGCACATTGAGTTGTTCTTAAACAGATTGTAAGCCACCCTGAGTCTCTGGAGAAGAGCGGCATATAAATGGGATTAAAAAATTTTTTGTTGCTACACGAGGCAGTAATGAAATGAGGACTACCTGTACTACCAGGATAAGTTCAATAGGTCTTCTTTTGGTGCTTCATTTGTAACATAGCATAAAAACAAAAGCAGAGTGTAAGGTAGAAGCAAAAACAGCACTGCTGGTCATAACATAACACTTAGTAAATTAGACATCTATCTGCACCTAGGTAAGGAACTTCTTACTAACAGCAAATATGGCTTTTTTTTTTTTAAAAAAAAGCAAAAAATCTAAAGCTTTAGAGGTAATTCCGCAAAGTAAACAACAGCCATGTTTTGTCTAATTCATACACTGCACAAACAATACATACAGTTCACTAGGGAGGAGGAGGAGAAGAAGCTACCATGTTTGTATTCCATAAATTAGACTTTGAAAACTCAGATTAGAGAAATGGTGACGGAGTTTCTACTTGGTAAAAATATGGATTAGAATGGGGGGGGGGGGAAGGATTAGAATTAAACCAAAAAAAAAATGGCCCCGTA
>JANHFR010001512.1:83148-99505 GCA_032468015.1 Mimophis mahfalensis | reverse complement strand
GAGCTAACATGACTGGAGGAAGAATTCTGGGAGTTGAAGTCCACAAGTCTTAAAGCTGTCAAGTTTGAAGACCCCTGGTGTAGCAACAACAGATTATCAGAAAGGCAATCCAAGGGATCTCATGATGCTCTCATCTTTTGTTGTCATTTGTTTCTCTTTTGCAGATATTACACTGACCCTATGTTCATCCACCAGCCATAAAACCTGATATAAATTTACTATGCAAAATTCATACTCGCATCCCTATCAGAATGGTATGGACAGATGAATCAATGAAGGATACAAAGGTTTCTTCTGTAGTAGCTCTGCTTCCAGGGGAACAGCATAGAGTCTTGTTTTATTAGCTTCTACAGAGATCAAGCTTCTTTCGATGCATAACATTTATAAATACAATAAATAAGCAATAGCACTTAAGACTTACAGTATATACTGTTTCACAGTGCTTTCAGCCCTCTCTAAGTAGTTTACAGAGTCAGCATGTTGCCCCCACAATCTGGGTCCCCATTTTACCACCTTCACAAGAATGGAAGGCTGAATCAATCTTGAGCCTGGTGAGACCCGAACTACCAAACTTCAGGCAGACAGTGTAGCCTGAAGTACTGCATTCTAACCACTGCGCCACCATGGCTCTTATAATTTTATCAACTTATAAAACCAGTTATAACTGATAGAAGTTAGCCTCACTCTCTAGATCATGGGTGTCCAACTTTTTGGCTTGCCTGAGCTGCAGTAAGTAAAGAAGAATTGTCTTGGGCCCCATATAAAATATATTGTGTACATAAATCACACAATAATGTTAAAAGTTTACAATCTTGTGGAGTCACATTATGAGCTATCCAGGGCCACATGTGGCCCACAGGTCATGGGTTGGATGCATCTGCTCTAGCTAATAGTATATTATATATGATACTTGTAAAAGGGAAGCTATATATATGTAAGACTGAAGATACATTGGCTTCCTCCTAACTAGTAGCCCTAATTGCATAAAAATCCTTCATTTTTCATGTTGTAAACATTACATTCAATAGAGGACAACACTGACATTACTACACTTCTAGGCCACACTTTCAATCCCTGTATGCATTCAGCCACACCTGAAGATGTCTCTTAAGATGTAACTATCCAGGTATTCCTTGACTTAACAATCACAACTGAGCTCAAAATTTGTTCTTAAGTGAGACAACTGTTAAGTGAATTTTGCCCCGTTTTACGACTTTTCTTGCCACAGTTGTTAAGTGAATCCATGCACTTGATAAGGTAGTAACATGGTTGTTAAGTTAATCTGGCTTCCCCACTGATTTTGCTTGTCAAAAGGATGCAAAAGGTGATCACATGACCTTGGGACTCAGCAACGGTCATAAGTATGAACCAGTTGCCAAGCATCTGATCATGTGTGTAGCATCATGGGGTTGCTCTGAAGGTCATAAGTGTGAAAAATGGTCATGTCACCTTTTTCAGTGGCATTGTAACTTTGAACAGTCACTAAATGAACAGTTTTGTGGACTACCTGTATTTCGGTTTTATACTACCCTTATGCTAGTGACTTCAAACAAACACTAACTAAAATGCTTCAGATAGATGAACCACTGCATAGAAGTTTGGGTTTTTTTTTTTTCCATAGCTGATATGCTACTCATCCATTAAAAGGAGAATGTGTTACTTTTCAACAAAGATGCTTCCTTTCTTAATTAATAGCAGCTATCAATAGGATCTTAAGTCAAATTCAGAAGCTCTTGCTTAATATTGTTTTTTTGTGCTCATTTATTGCATATGAAGAAACATTTCTAAAAATTAATCCAAAAATAACACAGATAAAATAATCCTACACATTATGTTGGCTCATCTTTTTAGATTACTTACATGGCTTCCCAGCCTTCAGCTTTATACTGGAGAGCAGTCAGAGTTACTTCAAAAGACTATTTTATCTTTCAAACTTTTGTGACAAGGAAGAACTATATCATTAATCTTTTATGACCTGTCTCGCACAAAATATTTGCACTTTAACACCACAAGACATGGCTATCTTTCCTAATTCTGGTGTGCCAAGAGATATAGCCACAAAGCCTCAGGACTACACATAAAATATTTTAAGTATCGGCTGCAAAGTCTGGGTTGTGTCATTTATTTTACTTTATTATCAAATAGAATAATTCGTTTCTCAGCCCTATGGGTGGTCTTGTGTCTTCCTCAATTTCGTGTCCTCTATCAGAGGCCTGGGAGTGTGAGGGTTTTGTGCAGGATCTCAGCTGTTCCTAGCACTGCAATCTTCTGGAAAGAAAGCTCTGATGTGGTTCCTGGGATCTGATGGAGCCATTCTTCCAGTTTAGGAGTCACAGCCCTGAGGGTTCCTATCATCTCTAGGACCACTCTGGCTTTTATTTTATACTTATAAAAGTTCTCTTGTCTAGTTCAGGGGTCACCAACCTTTTGGACCTCAGGGACCACTAAATTCATAATTTTAAATCCTGCGGACCACTCATATAATCTACCTAATGACCGGCTGGATGGGCATGGCTAGTGGTCATGTGACTGGGTGGTCGTGGGCAACTCAATGTCACTCATATCGAGGGGGGGCTTGCTGGCCTCTACTCACCCCTCACCTCCCAGCCACTCCTTGCCTGACTGCCCAGCCTCTTTAGGGCCCCAACAGGAAGCAGATGTTGGAACTAAGCAGCCACCCCGAGAAAGAGCTGGCAAAACAACTGGCTCAGTTCAGATTGGATCTGACCGAGAGGAGGCTCAGCAGTAGCACCTCACTGAGGACTACAATCATAGGCTTTCCAAGCAGAGGGAAGACCTGCTGGAGTGCAAGGCCAGGTACCGGTGCCTGGAGGCTCAGCAGGCTGAGATAGTCAGCCAGTTCTAGGCCATGATGCAGTCCCACTGGAACAATACCTTCCAGCTCTTCACCACCAGCGGCGCTTCCCGCCAGCCTTTGCCCAAAGCCCCACACCAGGAGGCTGAAGCAGACCTCAGGTTGGAATTTCTGCTCCCCTCCAACCCACCCAAAATGACCGCAAAGAGGGAGACTCTCTGAAGCAACACAAACATTCATTGCACGTATCCGGCCCAGGGGCCATAGTTTTAGGACCGCTGATTTAGTGCAATATAAAAAATGCAAATAATATTTCTGTGAGCCACCAAAATTTTCTTGCAGACCACTAGTGGTGACTGCTGGTCTAGTCCATATTATGACTACTGGAACTAACCATATATGGATCAGACAAGACAAATGCAGAGAGGGGGGGGGGGACAGAGAGATTCTTTTATTTTTACTTTTACCCTTATATGTCTTTGACAGTTCTAAACTTTTCACATCTACTTCTTTAGTCTGTCACTGGAACCAAAAATCATCTAAAGAAATTAGGCAGACTTCAATACGATTCCATTATTGACATTTATGCTGATCGATGTTGGCTCTTACAGAATTGGAATCTGCAGATCAATTCCCTTATTAGATTCTTTCTCACTGCTGCCACGATCATTTTATCACACAAGCTGTTGCTATCAAATGCTGCTTTATCACTTTATAATAGAAGTGAAAGGTTTCTTCCAGCTCAGAGACAAAAATAAAAATAGTCACCGATCTAAACAGAAGTTTTTGTACAAAATATGCTACTAGTTACATTTTACCAATGTGCTTATGCATATACATAAATTCATGAATAGAGACTTAGCGTAAGTGTGCTTGAATTTTAAACTGTATGTACATAAAATTTTAGCCTCTTATAAGAAAGTTTTGGCAAGTACTCAGAGATTAAAAATGAATAAATACTCCATTATTTATTAGAAGTATGCTAATGAAACCAGCAATTAAATAAGGGCAGAGGAGGGCAACTACATTTGGCAATAATATTATATATACATATTTTAAACTGATAAATAGTAAACAATCTGGATCAGAACAAGATGCTGCCCTGAGAGGATTTTTAATCTTTGAGTTCCTTTATCAGAGTCCTGGTGAATAGACACAGCAATAGCACTTAGATTTATATACTGCTTTTATGGTGCTTTACAGGACTGTCTGGGCGGTTTATAAATGTCAGCCTATAGGCCCCAACAATCTGGGTACTCATTTTATGGGCCTCAGAAGGATGGAACACTGAATCAAACTTGATCCAGTCAAGATCAGACTCCTGGCAGGGGGCAGAGTTTGCCTGATACACTGCATTCTAACCAATGCGCTACCACAACGTGAAATGGATGAAAAATTATCTGTCCATCCCAAAATAGAAGCATTTTCCAGAGAGAGGAATCTTAGGAATACTAGTATATTTTAGCAAACTGATAGATAAAATGTCTCTCACTTGCACAGTTCAAACACAAGCTAGACCTCACATCCGTCATTTGTTACAAAAATAACATTAACAGAATTAGCGTAACTGATAGAAGATTATAATGGAAACTCAAAATCAGAAAAACTGGCTAGAACACAAACCCTGTATTTTTACCTATTTATATTTTATAAAATTGCTGTTCTGTGAATAATTCTCAAGATTATGGCTCTTCCAATATTGACTTCTAAGAATTTTATGAAATACAATACCAAAACACTCCCCCCCCCCCCAAAACAAAGGAAACAGAGGTTGATATTCATGAACAATCCCGGATGAAGAATATCAAGTAAATTTCAGACAGTCTGCATATGCACGTGTGCTAACACACATGCCTTTGGGACAGTCTTGCCTCCTCGTGACTGCATGGGGGAATCGCTATAGTTTTCTCAACATCATTTTCAGAAATGGTTGTTTCTCATTGCTTTCTTCCTAGTGTTGACAGAGAATGAGTGATCGAAGGTCACTTAGCTGATTTTGAGTCTAAGGCTGGACTGGAACTTCCAGTTTCTACTTTTGTGCCTTAATCAGTATGTCAAACTGAATCTCTTTGATAAATTGAAACCCATGTATTTGAAAAAAGTACATAATCCCTTGTACGATTTGGAAGGACACTCTGACACCCTCACCGCCTTTTAAATTCTGGTAATTTTTTGAATTTTTTTTTTAATTCTTACATGCTGTTTTTTTGTATTTTTAAATTTTAGTGATAGTGTAAGGCCCATTTCTAAGCCACTTTTTTCAATACTTTCATGTGATAGTTTTAATGGAAATAGTTGGAACAAAACATAATGATTTTGTGTGTGTGTGTGCAGTGCCTTCAAGTCAGTCTTCATTCCTGGAAACTGTCTAGACAAGAACCTGTAGTTTTCTTGGCAAGATCATAGTTTGCCATTGCCTCTTCCCCAGGGCTGAGAGAGAGAGAGAGAGAGGAAGAGAGAGGGCGACTGGCCCACAGTACCCAGCTGACAATGTGCTAGACTCAAAGTCTCCTGATTTATAATCCAGCACCTACAACCACTATACCAATAGGCTCTCAGCAGTACTAGTGCTTGCTGGAAATGAGGCACTGAATTCCTATAGATCCTACTGCTTGTGGATACAGTGGAACCTCGGTCCATGACCACATTCGGTTCCATAACTTTGTGAACCGAGTTGGTTGTGAACTGAAACAAATTTTCCCATTGGGTTGTATGGAAATACGATCGATCCATTCCAGATCCCTATGAACTCTATACTTTTTTTAAAGATTTTGAAGCACAACAAATACAGTGTGTAGTTAGATTTGTTTGTGAACCGAGTCAAACATTTAGCTGATTTTTTGGTTGTGAACCAAAACGTTTGTGAACCGAGGTTCCACTGAATCAGTCTTCAAGCAACATCCATAACTATTGTGAATGCAATGACTAACAATACAGTCCCCTCATAAATTAAGAGACTGTGGAGTTACACGGCTCTCTCAAGTCACAGAATATTTTATCAAATGTTAAACCTCTAACAAAATAATTCAATATCGTCACACTGAAGATGTGGGGAGGGAGAGCGATTCACTGACACAAAGCCCCATGTTCTGCTGCAGCTCATTAGTGCCCCTAGAGCCATTTGTTACGTTTCTCTGTGCATACAGTTTCACAATACCTGAGTAGGGCTTGAAGAGTCCCACTGCAGTTATTATGCCTTGTATAAAGAAATGGTTCTGCACATACAAGAGATTTACCTTTGTAAGGATGGTGTACGGATTCCTGTTGAGAGAGAAGTTCATCACATTAATTTAAACCTCCAATAAAATAAATTAGATTTTTATTGCCAGGTTGAACTATGCGGCTGTGATTGTAATGTATTGCTACAATCCATGCCTTAACAGCATTCCAGCCCTGTGGTGGTCAAACAGAAACCATTCCAAGCCTTCTAAAGGCTATTAAAACATGTGCAGATGTCTGGAAAATTAATACTATTATCTGACTTTAACCTTTTGCCTGTAGGAGAGTCAAGGCTAGAGGAAGATGGATCAATACATTACAATAGTAATACAAAAGTAACAAAGCATTTCTAGCAAGTTCGGTGGCAATAAACCAGGATCCCAAGAATTTGCTGTTTTGTGCTATAAAGAGTTTTTTCCTTTACTTGTTCTTTTTTAAAAAACAAATTTAAAATCATTCATTTACCTTCTATTAAAAATCAAGAGAGAGAAGTTCCATTTTCTACAATTTTTATGCTTATTGTTATTTCTCAAGGTCCAAAATGCTACAGGGTGGAAAGATTCATTCATTTACATGACAAGAACACAAATTTGTGAAGGTTAATGTTGAACAAGCTGCATTTCCTCTTTCCTTCTGATCTTTTGTATTTTGAAAAGTACTTTCTGTGTATCCAGAAATATCAGTCATGGAAAGAGACACAGTGAGATCAAGATTACCCAAAAAATAAAATAAAAAATAAAAATGGCCTCATTACTGGTTTCAAAGCTAGCATAACTATATATTCTCTCAGACTAAAAGAAGCATAATGATTTCTGAACTCGCAATATATGTAATTTTTTTTTGTTGGAGAGGGGTTTGTTATGCTCAGTTTTGGAAAAGACTTCTGAAGAAAAGGGTATTTTATGGAAAATGAGTTAAAAATAACATATTTTAGGGAGGACAAAAACTCCCCCCCCCCCAACTTAAAGAATATATATATTTACTGTATGAGATATGGGTATTTATTCATCAAGTAGAATGGGGAGGAAGCCTTTCCCATTACTTTTATCACAATCAGAAAGAATGAAACATATGCTAAATGTTGTCTAAATATATACATTATTTGTGCAGTACTTCCAAATGTCATGAAGATCTATATTATAAAAATGTGTGGAATAGAATGCTTAAACCAGAATGTAGCACATTCTGGCTTTTTAATATGTTTTTTAAATAGTTAAATCTTGACCTCCCAGAGAAACAGAAGTCCTGGGCTCAATCTAGCATAGATATTGGACAGGCACAGCTCCATTTTTGTTTTTTATACCCATAGAATTTCTCTGGCTGATTTTGAGCTACTCACTTTCAATTTAATAACAGGGTTGGTGCGGAGGGGGAAAAAAGAGAAATGTGCTATTCTGAGCACCTGGAAGAAAGAGGGGGCGTATATCTAAGAGGTACAAATAAATTAGGTCCCTTTGACTCCCGCCGCCTTTCAAATGGAATATCAGAGAGTCCCAAGCAAAGAACATTGACGAGGATTTCTTTATACCTGAATGTGAATTGTATGAAGAACAAAATGAAAGGTTGTCTCAGCCATCCGTCCTTCTGAGGTCGGTAAAATGAGGACCCAGATGGTTGGGGACAATATGCTGACTCTGTAAACCACTTAAAAAGTGCTGTAAAGCACTGTGATACAGTATATAAGTCTAAGTGCTACTGCTATTTAAGAATGTTTTAAATGCAATTTGTATATTCCAAGAGAGAAAGAGAACATGAATCAGTTTCTCCAGTCTGTTGCATTTTTTTTTTTTTTACTTTATCCAGATTACTATTGAATACAGGCTATGCTAATAAAATTAAGACTTATAACGGGGAAAGTAAATACTAGAATTATTGCATGGCACAGGACAATTTTGACCTGAGTTCTAGCCTCTTGCTAGCATTCTATGCCACTTGTTAAATCATGACTGTTCTCACTGGGGTTTTTTGCAAATTTTTCCGCCATTTTGGCACGACAGCAGGGTAGACAAGTAATTTAGAATGTCTTTTCTGCTTGAACAAGGATAAAATCTAAAAGGTAATGCTTAATTCTACCCTTCGTTTTCATAAGCCAAGATTTCATGCAGACAGGAAAGGTCTATTACTACTGATAGAAAGAGAGCTATCCTAATTGACCACCTTCTGATAATCTGAGATTGGAAGGCATTTACTGCCATTTTGCCCAAGTGGGTCTATTTTATGTATGCTTTTCCTCAAAATATTTTAACCCAAGTTTGCTGGTATTTCTTTTTTATGAATGGATGATCACTCCAGCTGATTCAACTACAGAAGGAATTATACTTAATTTTATAACATAAACTATTAAGAGAGAGCCATGGTGGCACAGTGGTTAGAATGCAGTATTGCAGGCTGACCTTGCCTACTGCCTGGAGTTCAGTTCTGTTTGGCTCAAGGTTGACTCATCTTCCATCCTTCCAAGGTTGGTAAAACGAGGACTCAGATTGTCGGGGGCAATATGCTGACTTTGTAAAATGCTTAGAGAGAGCTATATAAAGCACTGTGGAATGGTATATAAGTCTAAGTGCTATTGCTATTGCTAAGGGAGAACAAAGGTAAATTACCATTCATAGAGAGAAAATTAGCAGAAAACTCACAACCGTTCTATTAACCGAAGATTAATAAATTTTGTAGTTTTGAGACAAAGTATGGAGTAATGATGCTGGTGAAATGGTATGGAAGCTTTCCACGGCAGAATGGAAAACGGTTGTACACAGCATATGTCCCCAAAGATGTGAGGAATTCCAGAAGCCAGGGCTGAATTGAAATGCTCTATACAATTTCATATTTTTCTTCTGTCAGCTAGTTCTTGATAGCCTTCAGGAGCTGATTGGTTACACAGAATTGCTTTCAATTTCATATTTTTAAAACAAAAACCAGATGGGGCCTTCATGGGGAGTAAGAAAAATGCTGAAAGAAGAAAATTATTTGGAAAGTTTACGGTATCTGGAGTAGAAATATTACAGCACTGCAATGAACTTTCACTTATGTTACCCCCATGCCAAGGTCACACGAAAGAATAAATCTACAAGGGGGTGCTGAGAAGTTCCTGGGTTTGCCCCTTTCCAGTTGAAATAGAAAAATGGGTGTGGGGGCATATGACAGCCTAATATCCTAGTATGTAACTGTGCAAATATCAGGTCTTTGTGATTCTTAAAACTGTTTTTTCTTTTAGTGAGAAGCTGTGATGGCAGAGGCACAAGCAAGTTTCACGTCATTGGAGTTACGGGCTATCATGAAGTTTTTGTTTCTCCAGGGAAAGTCAGCAAAGGACATTCACACAGAGATATCACAAACAATGGGGGAGAAGTGTCCATCCTACAGCACTGTCAAAACCTAAATATCTCGTTTCAAGACTGGGCCTTTCACTGTTGAAGAAGAACCCCACAGTGGGCGTCCCCCAACCTCAACTGACCCGGCAACCTGTGATGCTGTCCATGAACTGATTATTGTGGACCGGTGAATATCTGCAAAAAAGGTAGCCCTGGTACTTGACATCGCACGGGAGCATGTTGGATTTGTTATCAACACTATCCTAAACATGCACAAACTTTCAGCGAAGTGGGTGCTGAAATGTTTGAACAGTGATCAGAAGAAGGAATGAGTTGAAGCATCCAAAGCCGTTTTGGCCCATTTTGAAGCTGCCCAGGGCTTTTTGGCTAGGTTAGTGACTGAGGATGAAACTTGGCTCCATATCTATGACCCTGAAACCAAGGAACAGTCAAAGGAATGGCGCCACAGTGGGTCCCTGCAGCCAAAGACGTTTCGAACCCAGAAATTGGCCAAACAGGTCGTGGTGTCCATTTTCTGGGACAAAGACGGTATTCTGTTGGTGGACTACCAACCTCAGGGCTCTAGTATCATCAGACAGTATTATGCTAACCTCCTGGACCAGCTGAAGGAGGCAATTAAGACGAAACACCATGGAAAGTTGACCAAAGGGATCCTTTTTTTGCAGGACAATGCACCTGTGCACGCGTCCAAAATTGTGGCTGCCAAATTGAACACCCTGGTTTTCCAATTGGTCCACCATCCCCCTTACTCACCTGACCTGCCCCCTTTCGACTATTATCTGTTCCCAAATTTGAAGAAACACCAGAAGGGGCAAAGTTCTGAGGACATTTCTGACTTCAAAGATGCTGCTGAGAGCTGGTTTGGAGTCCAACCAAAGGACATTTATGTAAATTGTCTAGAAAAGCTGCAACTAAGCTGCGCCAAGTGCATCAGTCTCAGGGGGGAATATGTTGAATAAATGTGTTATTTCATAACTCTGGCTCTCTTCTTTCTAGGCAAAGCCAGGAACTTCTCAGCACCCCCTTGTATTCTGCATGTTTACTCAGAAGCAGTTCTGACTGTGTTCAGTGGGTACTACTGTAGCAATTAAATATACAGTTATTTATAAATAAATCCTGCTGAAATAGGGAGTAGTTTAGGCAAAATTAATGTGCTTGGAAAAGGCAATACACATGGTCAAAATTGGAACCCAGGCACTATTTTTCTTCCCAATAAAATCAGAAGTGCAGATCTGAAATAACTTAAAAACAATTTGAATGAAAATGTGCCTGTGATTCATTAACTACTGTTGTTATTGATGTGAGACGTTATTGTCCCAGCCTCCTAGATTCCATCTTTCAAAGCTTAGGGAGGACGGGTTTAATTCATAATGTTCATAATGTCCTTGTACTCCCAAGCAAGATGCAGACAAAGCACCACTTCTCCTTGTATCTTGACACAGATGAGTGACTAATGAAACCTAGTTTGCTCAAGTCCAAAAACTGAAATGAATATGAATGTCCAAACACTGCCTTGCTAAAAATACCCCTAGTTAAGGCTATCAATATCATGTTGCCAAGGTTCAATGATCAAGGTCACTGCAGCTTTTCTACTTGGGCTTATCAAGAAAGAAGACCCAATGGAAATGTATCAGTGAAAGCAGTTATGGCATCTTTGGTTACATGGAGCATTTGGTTGATTTTATCTTGCAGTACAGTATTTCATATGCTCAGCAAAGTCATTAGAGTGCTCAGTCAATACTGTCAGAGCTTTTGGCAGAGCATCCAAATTCTACCCATTAACAACCCCATTAAAAGGTTTCTATAGAAGGCCCACTTGTAGAATTCAATACAACATGCCAATCTGAACATTATTAGAAAAAAAATCTTGTGATTTAAAAGTACATAAATTGCCAAATTGTAGAAGTTTAATTTGCATTCTCTAGGAAATTATGCCAATTTGCTAAAAATGTAAATGCTTTCAAAATGAAACTACCATCAACATTCTTGGTTTCGAATAACAAAGATATACTTTAATGTTAAAGTCTTTAGGTTTCAAAATTTTACCATTCCTGTACTATAAAATAAGCCTATCAAAGAGAAATGTAAATAATTGTATGCTCATTTTTTTAATTATTATTTTTGTGCTTGCGCTCAAGAGTTACTTTGCAAGTAAAGCCATTACTACTAAATAAGCTGCTGACTTTGACTGATATGGGTCCAGTCATATTTTCTCTAACAGAAATGGCATTACATTTGTATATAGGTGGAGTTGTAAAATGAGTTTAGGAATATGTCTAAACGTTAAGCCAAACAAAATACATAACTGGCCCATGTTGCATTTTGTTCATCTTCTGGAATAAACATAACTGCAACTACCACAGTCTTCAACAAATACATTTGTCTATAATTAGAAACATTATCATCTGATATTCAAAAGGGAGGCTTCACTCAAGCAACCAGAACAAAGCTTGCACATCAGCCAAATTAATAGCACTGGTTGCAATTTCAGCCTGTTTCAAATTTCAGCTTCATCATGAAGAATCATTTAACTTTATGAATTCTTTTTGGTATTTCATTTGGAAGTTATGGAGTGTGAAATATGCAGCATGATGAGAAAACAATTATCTAGCGTTACCTGTTGCTTATTCATATTATATTTAAGCAGAGTCTTGCAGTGACTATTAGTGTACTATTGCATAATTTCAGTGAAGTGAAAACTGACCCAAAGTGATAAAAATACACTTTTATATAGTATATATACGGTGGGTATTTTGCCTGCCCATTGTGATAAATTAATTGTTTAAAATCAACCTCATTTTACAATTATTATTTCTATTTATATGTCGCCTTTCTCAGAAGACTCAGGGCGGCTTACAGTACATTTATAGCAATTGCCTTCATCCTTTGTATAGACCTGCTTATTTAAAGCGGTGTTTTACAAAGTCAGCTTATTGACTTACAAAGTCAATTTATTGCCCCCAACAATCTGGGTCCTCAGTTCACCTACCTCGTAAGGATGGAAGGCTAAGTCAACCTTGAGCCTGGCAAGATTAGAACTCGCACTAATTGCAAGCAGCTAGCACCTGAGAGCAAGCTCTCAGCTCGGTGAGCCACCAAGGCTCTTTCTAACAATCCTGTTATTGACAAAAGGATTGCTCATTTTTATGAAAAATAATTGAACCTAAATATAGAAATAGAGACGTTTTATAATAAAAAATAAATACATATAGAACTAGGGTATTAAAACCACAAGCTATATTTTATCTTTGTTTCTGCCATTAAAAACATATTAAACAATTTCATACTATATATTGCATTAAAATAATATAAATAAAATGTTTTTAGATTTGATGAGAATCAGAAAAAAAGCAAACAGAAAAATACATCGTACACAATCATGTCCATTGCCTTTTATGGAATTAAAACCATGTCCCTTAGATACAATCTGTACCACACTACCCATTTTTTATGACTTTCAATTCTTAAAATACAAATTTTCCTTCAATGATTTCAGCAAACTCTTTGTATTTGTGGAGAAATTAAATGAAAACATGGTATGTATTATTTTTAAGTTCTGTAAAATATGAGGGCTTCTGGGCACTTCAACAGGTCAACTATTCTTTTTGAATAAAATGTAGTATGATTAGACAAGTACAATAAAAACATTATCCCACAGACACAAATCATAAGTACATGAGAGTGTACTTCTTAACCTGGAGGGTTTTTTTTACATTCTATCACAATTTTTTGAACAATCTATTGAATATAAAATAAAATCTGAATATCCTAACTTCTTGATACATATATAAGCTAAATAACAGTCAAGATCATATTAAACACAATAAACATTATTTCAGATTTGTCCACAATAGTTTCTGCCTAAACGGGCAAAATCTACCCAACTGCCTATTAGAGCAGCAATATTTTGGACACACCCAAGAGAGGTAGTTAAGATTAGAGGCTGGTGGTGGCTTCAGAGACAGAGAGAATGGCACTTATGTTAGTGAAAAGATACCTGACTTACTCTGGCCAACTGTTGGCTCAAACTTTCAGAGAAAAAAAATACATGTAACCAAAGAGGCAAACAAGAAACTTGGTAAAGGCCAAAGCTATCACAACTACTGCCATTCTGCTTACAAGAAAGATAAATAACAAGTCATGGAAGTAAGAGTCCCCAATTCTTGATACTGTATCTTGAGGCTATTTCTGCCATCTTCTGCTCTGGTCTCATACTCCCAATTATAATATTTGTGCATGGATATATGAGGATATGAAAAAATTCAAAATGCAGACAAATACCAAATACTCTCCAAACGAATAGATATCCTATCAGCCCTGGCCCATTGTACTGGATTATCACTCCCACATTCCACAGCAATAGTTGCCCTATCTTCTCAAACAAATAGAGCTCAAAGTTCTCTTGAAGAACAAGTCTGAATATCTTACAGTCAGCCCACATATATGACACTTCACCAAGGTCCTGGTTTACACCTACTGACTTCTTTTTGATATTATTTGGCTTTCTGAATTATCTTGGGTATATCCACAATAAGGATTCTTATTTTCTGATCTTTTTTAAAAACTGCTTCAACATCTGGTGTAGATCTCTAATCTGTATTGGATGATCCTAACCAGTGTTTTGTTAGCATGTAACTTAAGGATATTGTACATTTTGCACAGTCTGCTAAATGTCTTCTCTTTGGTACTGATATGGAGATTTATGTCTTCCAACCTGTTGGCCACTGTGTCATCTTCCAGATTTTCAGCCGTTATTTGATTATGATGCATCATAGCTTTTACTGATTTGTCTGCTGTAATATTTCTGTACGTGTTTCATCAATTCCTGTATGTTTTCAACTTGGCAGTAAGTGAAAGGCTGATCTTTCTTTACCTTTTAGTATAAGAGGATGCTGTAAATACGGTGTTAAATATATTTTAGAGTCAATGTTTGTCCATTAAACTCTAAAGAACAAAATGCCCTTAAACAATGTTTGTAATAAAACTATTTATTAATCAGGTCATTCAATTAAACCTATAATCTCTTAGTCTTCCTATGAAGCTAACACATCAGCAACCGTGACAAGGAATCAGAATTCAAAGGTGGGAGGGTTCCTTATATAGCCTCCCTTCAGCAGTTAAACACTTGCAACATAGCATGGGGATTTTGAATCACAACACTGCTTCTCTTTGACTTGATCATGTTTAAATCAGTACTTTAGCATCTATAACTGATAATCGGAATACTATCTAAGCTACCCTAGATATTGACATCTTTGCTGTGTAGCTCTTCAGTATATCCTTCCATTTCTGTTTGATCTTCTTTTCGCTATCTGTTCACTGTGCTCTTTAGCAAGAAAATTCAAGAATGGAGCCTTCTTCTCACTTTTGAGATATATTGGAATATTATTCCTCATGGTGACATCAATGACTAATCATCTCCAAAGCTTTAATTTAGCTGTCATAAACACCATTAATACTCTGAAAGATCCTCAGCAATTCCTTGGTAGTACCTTGAGTGTCATATGTGGAGGCAACCACCCAATGTTGTACCACTTTATATTATCTATGGTTTACTTGGGAAAATGTAGGATTAGTTGACCATTGCCTTTTCCTGTTGAATAGCAATGTCAAACAATTAATATCTAAAAAGGATCACTATCCATTTTCCCTGATCTGCTGAAGTGTTTTATTTCATGTTTTCATTTAATTAATAGCATATTTAGCAGTTGTAATACACACACAAACACACACACAATCACACATGCACATCCATACAGATATATATTCTGGTTAGTTTTCCGTGAAAGAACACATTCATACTTATAGTTTTAAAATATGGTGTGTGAAGTAGAACATGGTAAATTAATGAGCATCACAGAATCCCGAGGAATATATATTAAAGAGGACTTGTAATAAAACACAAACTTCCCAGGCTTGGATGGTTCAAAATAGACTTGCACAGCTTTGAGAATTGAGAATAACAATTCCTACTTCAAAATTATTCATAAGTATTTCACTAAAAATTATTTCTGTTTTGCCTCCAGACAGTTTCTCTCTTTGATTTATTAGTAGTGGCCTTTTCTCTAGCTTTGCACTGTTCTTTTAAGTAGAAGACTAGGAACTTGGAAAAGCGATTCCTTTAAAATATTAGAAAGGCTTTTGGTTGTGACAAGAAACCCAAATATTGGGATTTTATTTTTATTTTTTAAGCAACAAATAGGTCCTCGTTCTGTTGTCTGAACACTGGAAAATTATCCTATTAGCTACTCTGAAGAAAGAGTAGGAAACACCGAATAGCAAAAATCATGGCCTACATTCTCAGGTAACTGGCATATCTGTTCTGTTTCCTTCCATTACTTGTTGTAAAATGGCTTGCATTGGCTATCTCTTCAATATTTTAATATTCAAAGATTGTGCATCCTGATTGTTAGACTGGAAGAATTTTATTTCTATCCATGTTTGCTAGTAAAATACACTTGTAATATGTGTGTGTGTGTGTGTGTGTGTGTGTATGTGTGTAAGAAAGAGAAAAATCGTTAGAAAGGAAATACTTCTATGGCCAAATATCCAAGAGGGGGAAATATACCTGATTTATGGAAAAGTCTCTATATGAATTTCAAAGGTAGATTTAGATGGGGATAAGATAATATATAGACTAATGTATAATATACCATAATAGCTATTCAAAAGAGAAAGTAATAACGTTTGGATAAGAGAATATATCTCCAACTTCTAATGGGGATAAAATGAATATGACAACCTTTAAAGTCTATTTTACTTTAGAAGTGTTAATGTTATGCTTTAGCTTTTAGAAAAAATGTGCATAGCCAAAGCAGAAAATAAAGGAAAAAATGAACATCAAAAGAAAACATGGTTTTCAGATACCATTCTGAACATAAAACAGCTGGAGCAATGTGTGACCGGAGCTGCTGTTGTCCTTAAATACTGCTGTGGAGGGGGTGTGGTTTACTGGATTTGTTGCTGTAAGCGGGTTGGTTGGCTGTGCTGTTCC